>CABFOV010002253.1:28184-89607 GCA_902141375.1 Timema poppense
GGGGGGGGGGGGGGGGGGGGGGATGTGCCATAGCAGATTGTGTGACCTCGGCGGCACGTCTCTCGCATGGCGTTTCAGTTTGTAAACAAAAGTCGTAGAAACATTCTTGCATTCGATAAGCTCATTTTCCAATATTTTTGTTGGTCAGGAAAGAAAACGGATATAAAGGGGCAAGGTAAAGGACCAATGACGTAAAAGGAACCTAAAATCAATCAAGGACGTGTAATTTGAAGTCGGTCACAATAATATCGTGTGTTGAAAGGTATTTTGGAAAGCAAACAATACCAACCATGTACAGTAGCCCCGTGGCTTCTTTGGTGCTGACTGACAGCTCACAGCTGACAGCTAACAATCAACATTTAGGTATATTCCTACATTTAGACCGTCAAAAGTGACAGCTGCTAAACACGTGTTTTGAAAGATCATATGGTTTGGCGTAGGGATACATAATTTGGTCTGGTAACGTTTCAAAGCTTTTAGCTTAACCGCCGACCGAATATAATTCTAGGAAACTGACTTTAAAAAATATTAATTGGTCTGATGGCCACTTATTTTCAATGGGCTGGCAACAGTGGAGGTTTCTTTGAAAGTTTGCAGTTTTTGTGTGATTTTTAAAAAATCAGTGATAAGATGCCATTTATTAGAAGTTTTTAACTAATGGGCAGTTTAAGTGATGTAAAACAAAGTGTTTTTTTTTATTATTTCCTCCAGAAATTTGCAGACAAAAAATTAAATTTCTTTAAAAACTATATTTACGACTTTTTAACTTGGGTAAATAAAGATTTTCAATATTACATTTGTTCACATTTACGTTTTTAACTGATATTGCCACATATTTATACACACATTTTGTAGCCTTGTAGCTTAATATTACTTAAAAATCCGTGTTTTAGTTATGACTTGGGTGTGTTAAGGAGGCCGTCTACTGGAGCTCTAGGATGCGTTGCAGATGTTCGGATATATTTTTTTTAGTAATGTTTCTTACGACAAAATGAAGATGGAAGATATCAGCATGTCCCCTAAAACTAAAAACATTATATTTCAAGCTTTATGATTTTAAAAAGTTGTATAAAAAGGCAGAATTATATCGTTTCTAACGGTGTTTTTAGTACGAGAGCTCTCAGTTCTGTGAATTACGCAAGTATTTTATAAATTTGATCATAAAAGAAAATGTAAAGTTAGGCCAATTGAGGATTGTTTTAGTGGTTTAGAAGCTTCTGAACTGCCATCCCCGTAAGAAATGCTTAAGTAGGAGAGTATTTCCCTTCTAGTAGGCGTCACCTTTAAATCCCCGTTTAGCCAGAGAGTATTGTTTTCCAAAGAAAAGCATTGACTTAAGTAGTTATCGTCATTTTACTTATAACATAATACGCCGGAGTATACCCATATCCTAAAAATAACGGGAAAAAAAACTCTAAAAAGGAAGGAGAAAAGGGGTTTCCGAGTCATCAATTATTTTCCTCTGGCGACATGAGTCGGGAAAACTTGAGGGAGAAAAGAGAAGGGTGAGGGGTGTATAAAGTCATCAGTAGAGATAGAGGGCGACACGGAGCATACCGAGTCAGTCCTGACAGTAAATTAATGCAAATGAGTTGTCATCCGTGAGGTTGGTCGTCTTGGAGAGAGAAACTCCACGTCACCATACGTCTGAATAAGAGACGCGATGGGAAATTATGTTAAGGAGAAATCTTAACCTAGATACACACAAACATATATATCAATCAAAAATAGAGTTCATTTTCCAAATGTGCACGTGCCCCGGCCCGAGGAACGACTGTTCCCAGAGCCCCAAGGTGGTAATCTGAATTTTTCACTCCAGAGTAGAGGATGTGGGGATTATTCCTCTGGAAGGGGTGGTAAATTCATTAACTGAAGGAAAACGGTCTCTTAAAACAGACAGTGGGCGTTTATAATCCTTGACAAAAAAAAGTAGACATAACCTCACAAAATTCGGAAAGGAGGTCGAAATAAGAACTTTGTTAGGAATTTAAATATTCGTTGCGTAGGAACCATGGGGGTTTGGGGCAAAATATTTTTTAGCAAATTGAAGAAAACTCCAGTTGTTAGGCATCTGAAATAAAATGCTTTATGAATGTCGAATAAGTTCTTACATTTAATTGTACAACTGGCCCCGGGTTTGATTCTCGGCTTGTACCGGGGGATTTATTTTTATCGAAAGGGGAATAATTATCATGGCTACCATGGTTTGGTTAATTAAGCTCACGTGTTTCCACTAGTTCTATACCCTCATACCCACTATCACTAACACCATCACCTCATTTCATTGGGACATGGAATGAGCCTCCATGGAAGGGATTTACGATTTATACATTCGGGTGTTTTCTGGGCGACGGTACATTAGTACTGGACAATATTTCCACAAACTGAGCTTCAGTTCGATTGATGTAACCCAGACAAACCATTATTATTATTATTTGACACCACATCTTAGTCCGAGCTATCAATTTTTGCACGCTAACACAAATGGAGGAGATATTAGAAAGGTATATTTTAGATTAAATGCACCCACATTTTCAACGAGGAGGAGTGGAAAGCCAATAAAAGTATTTAAAACATACTCTATATTGGTATGCAAGTCCCGACTTCACCTTCACAGGTAATAAGTTTATTGGGGGAGTAACGCCCTACTTTGTATTAAACAATCATATTTGGGTGTTACATTATTAATGGAAAAAAAAAAGCTACATCTTGAATCCATAAGATTAACACACATACGCTTGTAGTTTTATCAAAGCAATTTCTACAGCATTTTCAGCTAGCGGATTATGAATTGATCATTTTCTAAGCTCGCCATTATTACTATAGAAATAATTGAAAGAAAAATACAATAGCGTCTTAAAAGAAAAAGAAGGGAATTGAAATCTTTATGAAATGTGAGTTGATCACGGGTAGGTTTGCAAAACTTATGTTAGTTCAAAAAGGAATCGCCAAATAATAATGTTAAAAAAAATTGCTATAACTTAAGGCGCATAAAGATAAGTTAAAAATTAGAGTTTTTTTAAGAAGTGAGTTTTAAAAATATATTATAACACAATTTCAAACTTACAAAAGTTAATATACATAATAGAAGCCAATTACTAGCTTAATATTCTTCAAAAGAACATAATTTTATCACAGGAATGGTTGCTTTTTGTAAAATGAAAATAATGAGAAAACAAAATACGTACCAGTATAGTAAATAATTTTTTTACAAAACATAATCTTACAAAGAATAAAATACTATTAACATGAAAGTTCAGTTACACAGATAGTCTTAACACCTTAAATCAATTGGTAGCAAGTCTGTTTATTGGACAAATAGGTACCTAGTTCTTTTCCCGACAAGTAAAAAATAGTAATTTTTTAAATTGGGGTTTCCCCTTTAAATATGATAAAATTACCACCAAGTATTTGAATGTTATATCTGTTCTACATTAAGAAAGTTTGTAAGTTGTGTACTCTATAATACATTGAGAAAGTGCACGCTGCATATTGTACCCCTAGTAAGAAAACCTAAACGGGTATTACAGAAAGGGGTTCGAAACCTTAGCTTAGTCAGTAGCGTATCTACTCATTGAGCTAAAGGAGATCCGGGTTCAATTCCTGGCATGGTCAAAAAACGTATCATTTGTGAAAGTGGGTCTTCCCTTTCACATTGATGAATTGACGGATGGGGGATATTAGGTGTTGTGTCTGCTCTAGATTTAAGATAATTTATAGGTCGTGCACTGTTATAATCAATTGGTTCAGAAAATGCACGTCAAATGCCTCAAGTAAAAAAATAAATTCAATAAACTAAAAAAAATCCTACGAATCGAAGAGTAGCAAATACAATTATTTTTTAAAGGTTCAACCATAGTGTGGTACAAGCATGATTTTACAATTTTGAGACCCACCTTAATGGGCACACAGTCTACGGCATCAGTATAGTACTATTATATGGTTGGAACAATTAAAATATGTATAGATTGGTTCCATAATTGATTTGATGTTTAGCCGTCCATACAGTAGTTATAACTAGTGCGCGTTAAAAGTAACATATTATTAAGTAATATTTGACTATATATGAGCCAAAATTGAGACAATATTTACATAATTAACTCGATATAGTTAACTTCCACCTACCAAGAACAAGAGCTTTAGAACGCATCAGTAGGCGTTTGAACACATAAAAGTTTAATTAATTATTATTTGAGTGGTTATAAAAAAAGTTATTCCTAATGCGTATTAACTATATGCTCAACACATATTTATATGCTCAGAGAATATAGGGGTAAAAAGTCACAAACCAGCATGTGTGAGCTATGGTTGATATGGAGAATAAAGTAGAATAAAAAAAAAGAGGAAAAAATATACCCAATCTACATTCTAAACTTTTATAAACATGTTGCAATAAAAACACACACGTGGAGAAGAGATCCAATATTTACATAGTGAAACTCAAACAAAATACCTTTCACAAAAAATATTCCATATATTTGAATATACCATCGCTTCATTCCCCTTAGAAAAAAACAACTAATTTCCTATGCATTGTGTTTACTTACAATGGTAAAGGGGGTTTGAAATTAGGATTTGAATTTTGAATAGTGGAATATTACTTTCTTTCTTTTTTTGCATGGCGTTTGCTAAGTTCATTGATAATGAGTTGTCGGTTTATAACTAAAGCTAAATGTTTCGCGGGAGCTACATGAAAATAATTGTGAATTGATGATTACTGCACCAGATCCAATTCGTGGTCGTCAGAGAAAGACTCTCAATTTATTCAGTCACCACGGATTTCCAAAATGTTGGAGATTCGAATGAGAGTGACGCGCAATCTTTGAACGGCACAAGATAAGGTTTGGAGCCATCCCAAGTACTGAAATGACCCGTATCCGCTTCAGTGGCCGCAAGGTTTTAGGCGTCACTTTCATGTTATACTGTTCAGCTGATGAAGGGGAGATCGGGGTTCGAATCCAGGTCAAGTGTACTGAGGGTGGCCTCGATGCCCGCATGGGTTTATGCATTCGTCACACTCATGTTTTTATTATTATTATTAAACACCGCGTCCTACAACCCGTTCGGGTTGTACGCACTTACGCTCATGTGTAATGGTAGGGTGATTGTGAGATGAAATGGAGGACCTACAGTTTAACGTGGGATCCGAACCACGGTGGAGGCCTGGCATTCCCCACATTCCCAAGATGTCTTGTCAGAGGTGAAGGAAGGGTTTGGTAATCAGATAAATCTGGGCCAGGACCGAGGATTGAACCCCAAACCTCAGCACATAAGTCCAACACCTTACCCCTAGACCACCAGGTCCCCTCACTCTCATGTTATACTGTCCAGCTGATGCCGGGGAGATCGAGTTCTATCCCAGTCGGGTGTATTGAGGGTGGCTTATCAACAATAGTTTACCAATCTCTCTCAACGCCAATGTGGGTAGATTACTTCTAGATGAAACATTTCTCATCACTAACACATTAGAGTAATTAGTACATATGCGTATAACTCAAACGGGTAGTAAAATGTGGTGTTAAATTCATATCGTCTTAGTTCAAGCTATCCACATATTCACGTCAATGAATCAGGGACAGGTATCATGTAAATTAGAAGTAATGCACTCGAATTCACCTGGAAGATGAGTGAAAAACTATTTAATATAAGATACCGTCAGTAAACCCAACCGGAATTTGAACTCAGATCTCTCCCTCACAAGGCAAACCAGACAATACAAGGTTGATGCCTTAGTCCACGTGCTCACCCATACAGGTCTATCTCTATTCATTAAAAAATCAAAACAAATTTAATTATAACGAACGGAGAGGGTAAGAGGACTTTTTAATGTCAGAAATATTAATGTTGTGTTCATTCTACGATTTTATTAGAATAAGATACTAGATCTACTCTCATGTATTCATACGTCAAGTCAAGTGCTTTGTAGCCATAGCTTTTGAGCTATATTATCAAATCCTAATAAATAACAATAATATAATAAAGTGAAATGTTGTCATTGATGACTGCAAAAGAATGTGTCATTATTTTCTTAAAAAAAAGCTTCATGGTATTATCCAGCAAGCGAGTTATATCACCTGGGTGGCCGCTGTACGTTGGCAAAGCTAGTGCCAGCAGTTGCAGATATAGGGTGTCATGGTGGTCAACATAACAAACCCTCGGGCCATTAATCTTAGTTTTCTAGACCAGATTAACTACTTCTTTACTTTCAAGACCCACTGCTTTAGAGAAAAATATGTAAGCACTGGGGATCAAACCCGAGACCTCTGAGTCTGTAGTCAAGAATTCTGACCACTAGACCACAGAGGTGGTCTGTGTTTTCTAAAACGTGCTTCAAATGTCCATTTGAAAGAAAATCAAGGTTTACGCGCATTTAAAATGTTTACAACTATATAAACCATCACGTGCTGGTAGGGCACGTAGAAAAAGAAAGTATACTGTCTCCCTTAACTAAGCACGCTCACCTCTCTTCTTTAGTGGTTGATGAAAGGGGAACAAGGAATTGATATCCAGTGAAATATAATAACTCTAAAAATAAGGATAGCCTTTAATTATTATAATTATTGAACATCACGGATTCCAGATATTATGTTCTTAATAATATAAATGAAAATTCCCAATAACAACCGTTCACATATAAGAATTAAAAATTTAAAAAAATATTAATAGCATTAATGAAAATCCCAAATAGCAACAGCTCACACAAAAATATTAAGGATAAAGAAAACACTAACATTAATATCATAAATGAACAATTAATGACAATGATGACTTAACAAACTGCGATAAAACCAACAAATGAAACAATGCTCCTTACCCTTAACATTAAAATAATACTCCAAAGAAATGTATTGTAAGCAAGATGTTCCCCAGTAGCATTACAAGTGCTCTACAAGTAACTATATTATAATAGGAGAGATACTCAAAACATAAACCCTTCACCACCTTTTTTTCCAAACATTAATTTTCCAAAACACGCAGGCCGAAAGATGAGGTTAAAGAAAATAGAATAATTTAACTCACCGAGTTCATTTTACCACCAAATAAAATGATTAAATGAAACCCTTACTCTCTGTCACTAGGTTAGTGATCACACCGAGTACGAAAATCTGTATAGCCTCCACAAAATGGAAGATTAGAAGAGGAATCCATGACCAACTCCCCAACTCCAAGAAGCCTTTTTTACGCGTCTCTCACAAAAAAAGCCCCACACATTGTATCAAACCGCCAAAAGGTGGCAAAACGTTAATATTTTTTTTTAAACCTAGTTCTTACATAAACATAAACAATGACTATTAAACATATGAAAACCAAAGATAAATTAATTTAGATCACTAATAATGAAAACAAAGGAAAATTAATGCGTAAATTAATGGTGTTAAAGAAAATAGTTCTAAAGTTATCAACGTCAGTGTCACCATCTGTCGATCTTGCAAAAACACTCAACCCCGATCCTCCCCCCTTCTAGTTCCTTCTGCGTAATGGACGACATCGCACTGCAAATGTCTATGCTGCCCGATCTCGGCACCAAATCACAACAACTCAGTGTGGTCCAAGTAGACTAGGAGGAAGTTGAAAGTTCGGCCCGTGTTCGCCGCACAATTAAAACATAACTGCACTCCTCTATTATATTAAAAATAAGGGTGCACAGCACAAAAGGCATCTGTCTCGTTTGTCTGGTTTGTCTGAGACGAGGAGGACGGGATTCCATCAAATGGTTGTACTGAGGTTTGTTATTCCCATACAAGTTTTCCCTCTTTTATCTCCAAGAAAACATGACTACATGTATTCTAAATTTTAACTTCCTCACTCTTATCCAATCAGTATAATATCCAGATAGAATAAACGGATATTCAAACGCAGATAAAGATAATCATTCTACAAAACAACATTTAAAGTAAAGTCTTCAACTTAAATGAAGAAAAATGCTATTTAAAAACCTAATGAAAATCCCACTCTTGTCGAAACATTGCTGAGGTAATGGATCAAATAGCCACGCTATTAAATTTGTTAGTTACGGTTATAGTCATAACTAAATATCATATTCTTTAAATTGAAAATAATATCTGGCTACAGGAATTGATCCTGGGACCTTTGGCTTAGTACGCCAAAGCTCTAACCCTTTTTATTTCCTAGAGCCAAAGTTTTTGTCTCTTGTTGGCTCACAGGCCACAATACGGTACCGACAATATTCGTAGTCAATAGATATTGAAATATCCGTACTAGCTCATTCTCAGAGGCTACACCTGCACTCACACTGGGGACTAGTGTTTCTCGTGAAGTATGTTCTCTTGTTTGTTTGGTTTCCTTTTTTAAGATGTATCATAGCAGGAGGTATCACGATTTGTCTTGTCGACTAGAGTTGTCATTTACCGGTTTAAAGTACAATGATTGCATAAAAACGAGATACTTTTCTTCACGCAAAAAACAAAAATAGTTTATAAACTAACGTAAGATATGTATTTATTTTATTAGTTGATTATATACAATATAGAGCTGTATTTGAAATGTTTTCCCTTGGACTAATTTTATATTTGTCCTGAGCCAGAGGGCCGCTATTATGTTACCACAGACCGCAGATTGAATAACCCTGTTCTGGCCCCTGAGCTATCCAGGAGTTGTGCCGTGCTCAGGGTCATTCTTCACTTCTATTTTAAGACAGAGTTTGTATTTGACGTGTGGAAATAGTAAGCTAAATTTAAGTGATCATTTAAAATTATGAGATATCAGATAACACAGCCATCTTAAACTAAGGAGGGCTTTATGCCATTCGTCCACCACAGGCTCTGGATTAAAATATGAGTAAAGAATGACCCTGATCACGGGACAAATCCTGGATAGCTCAGTTGGCATACTAAGCCAAAGGACCTAAGTTAAATTCCCGTGTCTAGTTGTAATGGTTTTTAATTTAAAGACTACTGGTTAATAAGTATCAATCTATAGTTTTTCCAAATATGCCGCTCCAATATGGTCTGTGTTCTCCTCTCACACATTCCAATAAGAAGTTACAACTAATTAGGCACGCTCTACTTATTAAACAAATGAAAAATGTAATGTGTTCATCCGCTCTATTAAGTAATAAACATCAAAAGTACAGTTTTGTACTGAAATTAAAAGCATCACCCAACCAACTTCTGCATGGAGTATGAACATCCTTTGTGTTTAAATCTACCATGACAAATTTATAGCGAGGTGGTTATCACTTTGTATGACACCGATTAAAGAGCCGTTTAACAAAACGTACACATCAACTTTGCAATCATATTAGACATAAAGAATCTAAAATATAGTTAATTAAACATTTACAATTTTATTAAAAAATTGTATTCAACATAATATGTAAACAAAGAATTAAACACATTTAAAAAGGCATCAATTGTCTAGCTTTATTTAAAAATTACGCTGTTATCTTCATATTATTATGTCTTTATTTACATATTTCATTATTTACTTGTTTATAAAAATAGACACGTTAATGTTTTATGTGTTTCACGTGTTTCACCACTTTACTAATATAAATTTACCATAACTGAATTTGGTCCAGTAAATATTTGAATATTACTCCAAACAACGATATAGATCACAAGAAATTCCACTTAAAGATGTATTTAAAAACTTATTTCTAAATCAATTCTGGTAGAGTAAATTTTATATAAAACTTTTTAGAGAAAGATTAGTTTGAAGCGTAAATAAATGAAACTATATATTTCATAAAAGTGACTAGTTTGGAGTTGTGTACAGAACAGGATGATTTGAGCTTGTTGGGATAATATACGCAGTCATCATGCAACTCAATGTTTTGAGGAGGAGGGTATGCATATTTATTTAAATCTCGTTTTGAGTGACCCAAATTTAGAAATGTTCCACTGTTTTTTTGCGTGAAATTTCTTCAATCTTCCTTGTTTTATTAAGGACACAAACTAAAATCTTTATATTATTCGACTCTCCCGGTTTAACAGGTGCGTGGCAACCAGTGATCTCTATACTATACTGGATGGACATAAACACACCCCTTGCAGCGGACCAAATCGTAACGCTAAAGTTTGTCGTCTGCGTTCTAGTGAGGGGACAGATTTAAAGATTTATTTAAATGTTCTTGTGAAAAAATGTGTTTCTAGTGAAGAAAAATATTATTGTTTGGAAATAGTGTAGTGAAGTATTATATCCCACTTGGCTGAAGACACATTTACATTAAAGGATATACAGTTCAGTTTTAAAGGAAATATCGTAAAAATAAGAATAAATTCTTTAATATGTTAAAATATGTAGTAGCTATCACCCATGTTGTTTAATTTCTGCCAAAACTACAATATATTTAAAATTTATTATTAGCTTATATATTGGTTTCAGAAACAATATTATATATAAAGTTCGATAACTATAATGAAATAAGGTAGGTAGCTTAAAACTTAATTAAGTGTGTTTGAATAACGAACTTTGTTTAGTAGTTTTACATTCAAACTATCATGTAGGTTATAGGGCTTAGAGTTATTACTATATTACAAATTACAATATATTTAAAGTCAGCTCTCAGCTTGTATATTGCTTTCAGAAATCATATTATAAATAATGTTTGGTAACTGTAATGAAATAAGGTCACTAAAAACCTGACTATTTTTGTTCAAATTACAAACTTTGTATAGAAGTCATACGTTCAAACGATCATTTAGGTTATAGGTTTGTAGGAAGTGTTAATATATTAGCCTGAATCGACTTATTTAAGGAAATAAGTCACAAGTGTTGAACTTGGTTATTCTCTTCAAACCAGTTACTAACCCATTTATTTAATTTAACTAATAATACAATGATATAGCTTATATATTCATAAAAATTAGCGAATGGTGTCGAAATGGCACAAGGCCTTGTATGAGTGTAAGAGAGAAAGAGATACCCAAAGGTGTCCTTTCTTACACAATGGTGTGCAGACGAAAGCTCGAAAATTATAGCCGCAGGTGTCCATCCAGTTATAGTATAGAGATCAATGGTGGCAATTTTGTTTTACAAACCTTTGCTCAACTAATATGCCTTTTAATAACCACCTGACTTACCCATTTAGGTGGACAAATGCTCAAGAGAGTTTTATATTGTGTTGATTTTTACAAGCTAAAACAAATATAAATAAAGTAAGACAATTGATATTTTTTAAATATAAAAATGACACCTGGATATGGAAATTGAACCCAGGACCTTTAGCTTAGTACGCCAATGCTCTTACCAATGGGATCTCCTGGATTAATCCCGTCATTCTTCACTCATACTTTAAGGAAGAGTCTGTGATGGACGTGTGGAAATCGTCAGCTATATAATGAGCTATCAATAATGCTTCATGCTGCCAAAAATACAATGACAACTGTATCATGATGGATTAAATAGCCTAAATGTTTGCTAAGTATGGTTAAAGCCACAAATAAATGTCATATTCATTTTTCGATTTAAAGAATATGATATTTATATTTGGCTATAACCGTACTTAGCAACTAAAATTGCGTGGCTATGTATTCTATGACAATTTAGATATGAGGAACCTTGCAAAAAATCAAATTCTCAGATTTTTTTTTACTTATTTGAGCTAAGGTTTGCATCTTATAAATGTAAATATCTCCACTGTGGATCACGCAATTTAAGGCACCAGGTTTTCAATATACATCATTGACGGTGATGGAGGGATTAAAGCTATCTATTAGGTGCCCTTGTGATAGATGTGCCCCATGAGATTTACTAATAGTTTTTACATCCTCTTTTCATACTAATAGGGATGCACTTCCATCATATTTCCCTTATCATGTCCGGCTTATCTAGTCAGCTAAACCAGTAACGGGGAGTTTAAATTTTATAATCCAGCTGGGTGTACTTAAGGTATTCGTTTTAGTTTACAATCCTCCACGCAAATGCGAGTACAATTAATCTAAATTGGATCTTTCTAACATCTACCCCATTAAGGCATATCTCAGAAGGGTAGTAAGACGCAGTGCGGGAGGGAGAATGTTAACAATATTGTTCTCAAATATTGATTAAATTAAAACAAATTTCGTGTGATAAGCTATCAGAATCAAGGTAAAGAGAAGTTTCCCTTTAAAGTATTTCAGATGAGAGACGATGTTTCTCTCTACCTTCTCGTTATCGCCCCCAACTCTCCTCCGTCAACCCTCTATCTTTGTCTAGCCTATAATCATGGGGCGCAAGGGAATACAAATTGTAGGGATTGGAGGGGTAAAACACTTCCCGTCATACCTAACACACACACATTTTATTAGCAAGTTTCGATAAAATTGTAACGTTTGGATTACCTAGTTGAATTAGAAATAAATTATTCGTATCAAGCCAGAAGGGTTGGAGACCTCAACTTGTCTCATCAAGTTTACACCAAAAACAAGTATACAGTGCTATTTGTCATGTTAAGCACCCCTAAGATGCCCATTTGGGACCAAATCGTTAGAGCCACTTTAAAAATATGTCTAGTTGTTTTTTATAAATAAGTCTTCAGTAAACTCCTATAAACGAATTTTTACTCCAAAACCAATCAAACGGTGGTATTTGTCATCACACAGAATCCCCATGTATACATTTAAACACAATTTAAGAGATTTTTCAAAATATTTTTAATTTTCGCGTGTTTATAAGTTGTGATAAAAACAATTATCGGAAAGCTTTGACCTGGACCCACCAAAAATTTAATATCACGCTGTACCAATGCAAATCTTAGATATGCATTTTAATCAAAATCGGTTAAGCCATTTTCGAAAAATGTTGAATCCAAAATAATTAACCCTTAAGTACCCTTAATTTGAGGGCTAGGGTAAATAAAAAAAAAATCTTAAGATAGAACCCTATAAAATCTAAATATTAAGTTTAGACAAAATCTATCAAACATTTTAGATCCATGGCCAGGAACAGACAGAGAGATGGACATGCATGGAGGCACAGAAAATGGTAAAAGTTACTGTTCTGGGTTCGTGTTCACATAAGACGTCAAGATTATTCATCATCTCGAGATCAATTTTTTCACTGTTATAATACTTACTTTTGATATGTGAGAGTAAAAGGGGAATAAAATTAAATATTAAATATTTGGGCTTTCATAAATCAGTAAAGTAGGTTTTTTTTAACACTTTGATTTCAAATGTTAATGACCACATGAATTCGCGTGGGGTCTCTAGTAGATAGAAACTACTTTCAGTCGGTTCCGGTTGTATCCGAATGTGTGTAGTGCTGTCAACCTGGTGGACTCCCAACTGTTTCCGGTGGTTTCGTGAAGGTGGGAGAAAGCCTCCACTCGGTGGTAAATGGGGGTTTTAGTAGTGGCAAGCTTATTCCTTTAATTTATCTTTTTTAGTACACGTTCAGGTTATGTACTAATTGCTCTAGTGGTTTTATTGACGAGGAAGGTTATATTTAGATTAAGTGTACCTGAATTTGAGTGGAGGGAGAGTGGGAAACAATTTCCGAGACAGATTCTAACGTCGATCTCTCCGTTATCGGCAGTTTGGCCTAATGTGAGAGCAGCGCGTTATGCCACGCGGCCACCGAAACGGGTGATGTACTATTTGAAGGAAACAAGCGTGGTCTACGTCATGGGAATAATCCTTCACAAAAATATGTTTGAAATATTTCAAATTAATTCCTCATCCACACCGGTGGTCACGCTGACAAATATATCATTCTTGTCTTATTTTGTTTGGCAGTGACGTGGAAGTTCAGGTTAGAATCCTGGTTGGGTGTTCTAGTTTTTTTTAAATATTTGGTTTTCCACCCTTACTCGACGCAAATGCGAGTACATCCCATCTCAGTCCTACCTGTTTTATTCCTACCCCATTAGAGCCAATATTCTGATGGCCTGAATGGGTAGTAAGGCGCGAAGCATACACATATCAATAGTGGCTTCCAGGAATAAAGGGTAGAGAAAATAGTTCTCTTATACACCCTCCTTTTCGCCTCCTTCCTCCTAAAAGTCACGGAGAAAACTTTTATAAAAGTATTTAAGAAATATAGTTACCTGTATTCAAAATAAATTCAGATGTCTCGTGATGGAGATGACGAGGAAAAAGTGGTAGATTCCTAGAAATCAAAAGATATCCATCAGACTTTATATCAACTTATTAGTTATTACATTGACGGAATAATTGATTTAAAATCAGTTCACTGTGTAAGGTATTCATTTTCACGAATGCTATTCATACATATAATACAAAATGTAGATCTGTCTCTACATTTGATTCTGTCTGTCTGTTCGTTTGTTTCTAGCAAATTCAAAATGTACTAATCGGATCGATCAAGGACATATTCTGAAGTACTCCTTGTATTTAAGAATACAGGGTATGATGAATACCATCACACTATCTCAACCGTGAGTGAAGCAGGGTTGAAAACATCTACTATTAGTGTGGCTACATTAGCGTTTTAAATTTGTAATAATTCAAATATTATACTAACTTTTAATGGAGAAAACTTATTTTTAAGTCTTCTTGGCAACGAGTGTTTAGGAGGAATGTTTTCAGTTATTAGAAGATTGATAGTGTTTCTTCCACAAATATTTGATTTGCATGGATAACGACAGGTTGATAATCATGCGTAGAGCTTAGATAATAGTAAACAAAATATAACGTTCAGTTCACAATTCAATATCAAGATACAACAATTTATATTTAAATGTAATGAGTAAGGTCTAGTGATAAATAATGCATGTCTTTTATTGTTCATTACTACAGCACAAGAGTTTGCTTGCATTCTCGTCTTAAATTTCGGTAGTTTTTGAGTTGTTTTTTTCTTTGCGTGTAAATCAGGTTTATTAACGTTGTTTTTAGATTATGGTACTAAACTATGCCTTTTGTTTTTCTTTTCAACAAAACTTCCACAAAAGAGAACCACTTTTAGCGTTCTTCTATCTGTGTCTTAAATTTAGGTTATTTTTCAGTTATTTTATGGCTTAGCGTGTAAACTAGGTTTATTTAGTTTTGTTTCTTTGAGAATAAATTTAAACCATTTATCTTAGTGTCCAAAGCAATAATGGCTCTACGTAATAGAGCCGCTGTTAACATGCTTGTGTTTCTGTCTTATATGTAAATAATATGTAAGTAGGTTTTCAGTGATTTTTTGCTGTTGCTTGAGAATTAGGTTTAGTTATTTATGTTATTTGGTACAAAACCAACACAATTTTAATTAGAGTAATGGGGCGCTTACTAAATAGCGCTTATTTCAATTTACTTTATTTTGTTTCTTAGATAATTTAATATATATATACGCGCACTCGAGCTTTTGTAGAGTTTTAATTATTTTTTTTGCAATATAACCCACGGCCCTGTATATCCCCAAAAGATAATAAAAGGCAAGCGGGTAACATATTAAACATTTATTTAACTAAAAACCAAGATAATTTATAATTACTAAAAAGTGAAATAATATAGGCAGGAGGAGGGCCACAGGCCCGGATTGAGATCAAGCTCAAATTAATGGTCCAATTCACATATTCCTTACAGTATGGGGTTTAATATTGACTCAAACGTTGAAAGTGAAAAGAAAAAGATAGCATTTAAAAGTTCATCAACAAAGGGGTTAACAGATCTAAAGCTTAGCTAAACTATCGTAGTAACATTAATTAATTAATTAAATGAGATGCCAATAACGGATGTTAGAAATACTCAGACCATTCCTTATACATAATTAATGTATAAGCATCCAGATTCACAATTACTATTTGACTAGCCATCTAGCGGTCTTGAGACAAGGTGACTCACACATGAATCATGCTATACGGTTATATGCCAGTCGTTATTTGTGTTTCAAGGTCATACTAGGGATGGAAACCCCTCTTCCCTCATGCCTACATTCATAGCTCTACGTTGTCATCTACCAGAGTGAGAACAGCTTTGCTTGGTGAGTCTCCCACGCGACGTGACAATAGGGAAAACTGACATGACGCTGGAACACCTATCGTCATGAACCCTACTATAGTCGTGGAACACTAAGGTAGCACCCCCAAGGTTCTACTGGGTTCTCGGGGTATCTGCGGCGTGGAACTCGTGACGTCATCTGCCATGAAACACCACGCTGGCCCCTGGCTGGCACTCTCTTCAGTCGGACGGGAATGTTGAAGTGGGCAGGACGGGTGAAGTATCTTCGGGAGTAGTTGTGTGAGTTCCACTATTTAGTAATCTCGTTTGTAGCACGTCCATAATGTTACAGGAATATATTATTATTATTATCATTATTATTAGCAACGCTTCTTACTACCCGTTTGGGTTAAACGCACTTACGCTAATGAGTAATGGTAGGGTGATTGTGAGATGAAATGGAGGACCTACAGTTTAACATGGGATCCGAACCACGGAGGAGGCCTGGCATTTCATCAGTGACTAAATAAGTATCAAAAAAGCTAGGCGTAAGGAGTGAACATTAATCAGTCGCTGCTGATACCGCGGGTACATAAGATGGCATGTGATATGAGCTGGGGTGTGATGTTGTAGGGAATGGTGGAGAGTCCGTCTCTTTGTGAATTTTTGACCGCACATAAAGCACTGCTCTCGACTAAATTTAATTATTTTCTAGCATATGAAGTTGTTGAATGTGTTGTAGTGTAGTGCGGAAAAACCCTGGGCCAATGTTAGTATGAAATAAAACAAAAACTTTAAAATAAAATAAACTATGTCGTCCAATCAAAGTTTACTGTTTTAAAATGTATAATTACAAAAACAGAATTTCAATACCAATTTTGGATAGAGCCTAATCTTTTAATGCCTAATTTTCTAGATTTTTTTAAAAATTATTGCAATTTGCACCAAGGTTATTAGTTATTATTAACTTAAACACACGATACGGCGGTATAATCGTCTAAAGCGTAAATATAGCAATTGACTGTGCGACAATTCCAAGAAGGTCAGGGCTCAAATCCTAATCAGCGGTAATGAGAGTGTTTTTTTTTACTAAATTACTCTCCACATTCCCACCTTGCAAACGTGATTACAATTCCTCTAAATTTAATCTTTCTCAACCTTAGCACATAAGCGTAATTATTTCATATGCGCATAGACCGAAAGTGTAGTAAAACTCATTGACAAAAAAAACCCAAGGGATATGGATTAGGAAGGTGTTTTTAAAGGAAGTGCCAGTTTAAGTGTGGAGAGAGGATGAAAAACCCACAGTGATAAATCTCATTTAGACCCAGAGATGTGAGAAGGAAAATTTTCCTTATATAATTTCCATAAAATTTTCAATTATTAACCCGCCTCGGTGGTGTAGTTGGCTAACGCGCTTGTCGTGTAGAGCTTGACTGCTGAGTACGGGGAGATCGAGGTTCGAATCTCGGTCGGGTGAACTGGGGGTGGTTTTTCCTAAATGGTTTTCCACTCTTCTTCCACGCAAATGCGGGTTCACTTCCTCTAATTCAACCTTCCCAATTCCTAATCCATTAGCGTAATTAGTACTTAAAGCGTATAACCCGAACGGGTAGTAAGACACGGTGATAAATATTATTATTACTATTCAATTATTATTTCTGTAAACTAATAATGTCAACTGATTAAATGGAACTATAATGTAATCGAAATATAGATAACCCAAATTTCCACGTTTATATTTTAGATTAATTTCTTCTAAGGGCAGAAACACCAGAAACATCATCAAACGAGCTTCGGTAGCCGCATGGTCTAACGCGCTACTCTCGAAATAGGTTAGACTGCTGATGACAAGGAGATCGGTGTTCGATACCAATCGGTTGCACTGAGGGTGGTTTTTACGAATAGTTTTCCACTCTCACGGGTGAAATTCCACTAAATTCAACCTTCCCCAACCCTAACACAGTAAAAGTAATTAGAACATGGCGTAGAGCCCAAACGGGTAGTAAGACGCGGTGATAAAAAAAAAGGGCTGGAAAAACAAATGAATGTGAGTCTTTGTAGACACGTTAGGTTCATAGATCATACTTAATTTTTTTATCATCAATAAGTTAAATTAAAATAATTTTAGAGTTGGCCTGACATTTGTCTCCCCCCCCCTCCCCCCATATCCTACGTGCTTCATAACTACCCCTCCTCCAACCCCGTGCCTCCTTATGATAACCCACTCGTCTCTTAAAACACTCTATTTTGAAGTGTTATAGGCTCTAGGTGCTACCTCTACAATTTAACCTCTTCACCACAAGCCGCCACTGCGGAAAGTTCTCCTGTTCAAAATTTCCCGGAAAATGTTCATCTATATTTAGATCCTCCGCATTCTCACTAACTCAGCTAAGATTCAAGCATCGACACATCCTGTCACTAATAATATAATCCAGTCCATTGCAAGAATGACGCCTCAGGCTGTGTGATCAATGATGCAGGCAAAAAGAAAGATCTAATACACCGTTGAAAAGAGGTCATAATAAAACTAATCAAAATTTTATTTTCCTTAATCACGATCAACCCTTTTCAAAAATCTTTAAAACTGAGGGGGGGAAGTGGAAGTGGGTTACAATTTTTTTTTTAACTTTAATTTCGCAAACCATCCCTGAACATTTACCCTTTACTCTGACAAGCCATTTTCAGAATGGGTGTCACCCCCCACACCTCTACCACCCCTAGTCCGTTTACACAATTTAATAAACTCTTCCGGGAAAGCGCTCAGAAAGCAGAAATGCCCCCTCCATCCCCTAACTCACCCCAAAAACCAGCGGTAAAGCCCCAACTAATCAATGGGGGTATAGGGGTTTGTTGGTTTTAAACCTAGTGACCCAAGCGCGGCTATCCAGTTGTCACGAAGCCTCCTAAGACAGGGGTGCACAAAATGATTTTATGCACACACAAAAATAGATCGATTTATTGACTGTCAGGAATTGAGGGTGTCGAGTTCCTCCACGAAAATAAATTATCCTATATAATAATTTAGTTCCTTCAGGATACCACAAGGAAGGAATTATTCTAGTCCGAGTACAATACCTGAGTTCCTCCACTTTTAAGGTGGTGAGGGGTAGAGGATTAACCCCCCCCCCTAACCATTGCATGAGATACCCTAATGAACTAATCTGTTCTAAAGAACCATTGTCAGCGAAGGAAGAGAAGGAGCTTGACACAGGAAATTAAAACATTATGTAAGAACTAAATTCATTAACGCATGAAAGATTAGGTTAAGTTAGGTTGAGTAAGAACCTTTTTATATAATAATAATAATAATAATAATAATAATAATAATAATAATAATAATAATAATAATAGGAAGTCTGAAAGCTTGGTTTATTGTAGGCTATATTGCCCTAGGACGATCTATAATCGCTTCCCTGAAGTGTTGAGGAGTAACTAGGCTATTGAATTTGTACTACTTATAATCCCCTCCTTGAGGTGTTGTGGAGGAACTAGGCTATTGAATTTGTACTACTATAAAATCCCCTCCTTGAGGTGTTGTGGAGGAACTAGGCTATTGCGCTAGTTAGTGCTACTTATAATCCCTTTCTTGAGTTGTCGTTAACCCTCCTCCCCTTTTAAAAACACCATCCCCTAATAAAGGAACTCGACTATGGAATTAAGGGGCTTTTTTTAATAGGGGATTAAACTAGGTCTCGTGGAGGAGCTTGACCAGTGACGAGTCCGATTCCCAGCATAGCCAAAAAACGTTATTATTGGGTAATTTAGAGTTTCCCTTTTCACGATAATATTTTATTTATTCAACATTATCACGAATAAAACATTCTCGTGAAAGGTTAAGACCCAATTACCCCAATGATAACATTTTTGTCCGTGCTGGGACACAATTCTTGTCTGTTAAAATAGAAAGTGTCCAGGGCTGACTTGCTATCGGTGTAGCCGAGATTGTGATGAATCTCGTGAGGCAGTCTTCTGAGAAACACTCACTTTTAAGTAGTCAATAGGTAGGCGAACTATTCCAACTCGCGTTTAGGCAATCAACGTATGTGTAACTTCAACCCTCCGGTAGGCCCAACATTTCATTGTTAACATAACGATGTAAAGGAATTAGATATTCTTAACAGTAACATCAGTTAGGTGTCTCATTAAATAAACGTATTAATTCTCATTTAAAAGTAATATTCATTCGCATTCAACAATAACCTAATCATAAACGCTGGTAGGAATCCTGGCACCCGAATTCAAGACAATGTAGTCTAATTCTAACGAATAAATAACACTCTTCATGTATCGAGAACGGTAGACGAATATATTTTAGCCGGTCAGGATTCGAACATAAGACGTCTGGTAATACATTACACGTGCAGTACGGATTATTAGGAGTTCACTATAAATCATTGAGGACACAGTTTGAATGGAGCAACGCCAAAACCAATCATTAAAAAGAAAAGAAAAATACTAAACGTATTGTAGTTTTTATTTTTATTTTGGACAGTCCTTGGTGTTGCACGCTGCCTACCGCTTCTCTTAACAAGGGAATGTTTCTCTTCCTCAAAGCTAAAACTCGGTGTTGGTGCAGTAATTTATTTAGTCCGAGCCGAGGTCGACAGTTTTCATGGGCTCAACCCCTACCCCCATTATCAACAACCCCTTACGCCCGCCCAAACCTTTACCCACCCCCAACTCCCTCTTACTTGGCTTCCAGCTTCTACTAAATTACACTCAGAATGTTCCCCCCGAAGCCTCCTGGGACGTGCTATATTCCGGGCCATACAGGCGGCCCGCTCTACGCGCGCTGGTTCTTTGGCACGGGGGGAAAGTCTCGCTGCTGCTGATACTACACCGGGGGACATTCGCATTTTGTCCTTGTTCAAACTTTGATGGATATTTTAAATTTCAAATTCCCAGCCTGGTTGACAAATGATTTGGCATGGGACTCATGTTAAGGGGCCAGTATCGGTGACAGCATGGTCTAAGCGTCAATCTCGCAATATACTGGAACGATGGTGAAAGGAGGGTCAAGATTCGAATCTCAGATGAGCTCTGAGGTTGATTTTCCACCTCTGATTTATTATTATTTTAGCTCTAATTTTCATGCTTCACAATTTACTACCCTTTCAACTATACACATATATACAAAAATGGAATAGGAGTAAGAACACATGTGTAGGGTTGAAGTAAGTTCTACCCCTAAAATTTTAAAACCCCAAGCTCCTTTGTAAATTCCGTCCAACATTTTTATTTAACATTTCAATTTTATGGTATTATTATAGTTTGATTTACTCTTACCTTTCCAAAATACATGCGACTAAACCCCCCTACCCCCCTCCTCCCACATTTGGGTTAAATTTTCATCGTCCACGAACCACCCCACAAATTCGTTTCCATCAAAACTGAATAGGCTCGTAGATACACCCCCCTCCCATATGTACACATTTGTGCAAGGCTATTTTCCCACCAAAACAGTCCAGTCCAGGCCAGTCGCGTCAGACGCTGCTAGATTCGGCTGACTGGTTTAACATCGTTTTAAAGGGAGGAGCACAGAATTCTTGCGTACTGAATACGTCACGTCCAATCTAAATCAGTCAAATAAAGTCAAGACTGGTCTTCACTCGACCGGTTGAATTTGTCAGTCTTTGTACGTCTTGTGTTTACTTCACTAACTATTTATATTCCATTTCGGTCAAAGTTTTCGTTTTTTAATAGTAGATGTTGTAAAGCTTATTATTTTTGTTAGGGATCATAGTAAATATACGATGTGAATCACAACATAAAGAGGTTATTGGTAGTAAATGAATAAATATTAGGAAAAATATGATTTGAAAGAACCGAACGTGTGTCTCCTTAAAAGAATAAACACATAATTTTATTTCCTGTTTTATCATTTTTCTACGAATAATCTTAAGAAGAATAATACATGTAACTACATCCACAGCCATCTCGTACAAAGTCAGTTAATTGAATAAGATAATTGTATCAATTTGTCTCAGTCTAGTCAAGTCAACGACTGATTCGATGTGAAACCCTTTGACTGGTGTGATTTGGCCGGATTGTACTTGACTTTGTTGGACTGGGTTGGTGTGAAACTAACCAGTGTTTAAATATGTACGGGGTGAAACGATCATTTGTCTGCAAAGCCACCCCCCAAATACGAGTAGATTGAAGCAACAGTGGAAAAAGATAAGCTATAGCTAATAAAATGTCTGAGTTTAAATTGTTGGGGGAAATATTTATGTTTGGTTTTGTCAAATAAGTGAACAGTTTTATCTGTGTAATTTTCTCGCTGAGTATAGACGCATTTACTATATATAACCTAAGAATAGGCCTAAAGCAAATTTAGGACAAGACCAAAAATCATTTCTGCACTACATCGTTGAAATTGTTATTTTTGGTAGGTTTGACATAATTATATACTCGAGTCGTAGAATATGATCTGTTGAAGTAAAAGTTTATAATGTAAGAAAATTGTTTTCATAATTATATTTCACTTGCGATCATCTATTTCTATTATATTCATTATTCTTTAGCTTAGAGAGAATTAGGGAGGGACGCAATTTACATAGTACCCTCATGACAGGACGGAATTTACATAAGAGCTTATATTTATAGTAGGAAATTTACATAAAAAATTCAAACGGGATGGAATTTACCAAAACCAAGTGTGGAAAAACTGTTAAGAAGTAAAAAATCCTCAGTACATATAACCGTGATTTGAATATCAATGTCCACCACGACGATAAACCAGATAAGACAAAAAATTCTTATCAGTTCATTAGCTAGTTAAGTTTATTTAATATTGTATTTTTACTCGTAGGTCACTAATGTATGGTCAATTAGGTAGATGTCTAGGAAATGGTTCTGGAAAGGGGTGCGAGACTGACGAAAGTTTGGGCATCACTGATTTAGACAGTTAATTAGGTTTGATGGTTTGAATTCAAGTTTAAAGATGCTATAGTGATTATATTATTTTTATTTGAAAAGAAAAGCTTAAAATATCCTGTGACATTTAAATCGTAATTTAATAACATAAACGTGAAACACAAGGTGGTAGAAAGCTATTTTTTCATGGGGGAAGGGGATTTCCCGTTAGAAAATTGTACTATACCTTTAGTCAATAATTTTTATACGTATATTTGTACCCCCCTTGAGGGGATTATCAAATTCCTAAGGAGTGTCCAGACCTCCCCCTCCTTCCCCCAAGCCAACCTCTTTCTACTCCCTTGGTTGAAAGGTTGGGTAAATGTTGCGAAATGTAAGGTATATATTTCACATGTTCGGCGATTTGTTTTGCAAGTGGCTCGTTCAAACCTCATATATAACGACATTTGTAATGAAGCTTTATTTGTTTTGTTAGTTCCGACAACGCACAGTCTATTATTACATCATGTTTATGTAAGGTCATATCAAACAAAATATAGAGAGGTTGAGAGAAAACGTAAAAAACCTCTTGACGTAAAATAAAGTTAAGAGTCGTTTCCATTATTTCAAACATTGGATTGGATTGCTATGAACAATTTATATATATATATGCGACCTTGTAATGGAAGAGAATTTATGGTTCGGAGGCCCCTTCGATGGATTTCAGAGAACAAACTACATCCATTCTAAATAAGATAAAATGAGGTATAATCACCGCTAAGTTTCTCTATCAAAAGACCATTCCAAAAGATACGGTAGAATGAAATAAATGTTATACGAGAGACGTGGTTATTGCATCAAAGGACAACAAAAAACTATAATCTCAGAAGTGTGGCAATCGAATGACAGTAGCCAGTACGATTGCCTCCTATAACAACTTCAGACGTTAAACTGGAAATATGGTTAGGTGACAAGGATCATTTGCCGAAAAGTTCGAACCTCTACGAGGGTATATCTAGCGGCGGAGTGTTTTTTCAGCACGTCGTAAACTATATTTTATAACCCCAAAACCTCTCGCGGAATAGGCGGGGACCAAATGCAGGTCTTTTAAAGCGTAGGACGAATGGCGCCATGGAGAATTACCCCACACCCACCCCTAATAGTTTCATGGCACCAGACGGCGTTATGGACTTTTCAACAACCCAATGAGACAACGGGTGTCGTAACTTGTACGACTTTCATGAAGCTGTTTTTTTAAGAGTCGTGGGCGAAGAGGAAAATGTATCGCTGGAGGAGTAATGGTAACCTCATCGCCCATTAAATACTTAAGTAAGCTTTAGTAAAAAAAAATTTAAATGTTTGAATAAGAACACAAAAATTACATTTAAAAACAACTGTTGCAACTGAGAATTAAGAATGAGTCAATTAAATTTTTCGCTCACTAAATTACCTGCATCGGTGGGCACGTGGACTAAATGTTAAGTCCATTTAGTATGGTTTGCCGGTGACGGGGCGGTCAATATTTGAAATTCTGAAGACCCGTGTCGAGGGTTGTTTATACTCAGTTGTTCAACACACTACTTCCACGCATATGTGTGTACATTTACCCTCAATGCTTCATTACTCATACTCACCCCTTCAGTGTGGGTTAACAATGCAGATTTCACGAACGTTTTGTGAGAATCAATGAAAAAATATTCTCAGAATTACAATATTTAATTTTATTTCTACAAATACATACTGTTCGATACTAGAGGATACATTTTACATTTATATATTACATTAAATACTTAAATTACAGGTAATCATATAAGTTATACAAAACACTTTTAGTTGCGATTATACTTTTATTTATATTTTAGTTTCGTGAAACAACAAAAAAAGTTCATTGGAATTGAGCAGCAATAAAATCATTATTATTTGACATTCATTGGCTTAAATTAGTTTCATTTTTTTCTAATTAGTCTACAAATTTGGGTGTACAAGCTTAGCAGAACCAATTAAAATCTATAAAATAAAATGCAACACAATCATATTTTCTCATTGTCATTTATTTCTTGGAACAAAATTCTCAAAAATTTCTTATCGCCAAAAAACCTTAAACAATTTTTCCTCTGAAAAATAATAATTATTATAATAATCATAAAAAAATCTTTGGATAGGAATTTTGAACAACATTTTTAGAAGATTTCTCAAATAAATTCAAATTAAAAAAAAAATGTCCTTAGTAAGCTACTCAAACATAACTTTATTTAGAAAAATAAATATACATTCTTATTTTGTTTGTAAAACCCTTTCTATGAACAAATTTTTGATGAAATTTGTATTTCTAAACAATTACACATTTTCCAAAATAAGTGTTATTTATAAAAAAAATCTTTTCCAAACATTCGTTTTGAATAAAATCATAAAAGCCCTTTTAATACAATGTGTCATGAATAGTCTACCTCTAATTATAGAGCTAGAATAAAAATTACAGATTTACCTTTAAGTACAACCACACAAATCTAAAAATCACGTTTGAATGAAATTAATAAAACTGTCTAAGCAGAATCCCCAAACACACAGAGAAAATTAATACATTCATGCCTACAAAATAATTATANGGCACAATAAACATAAAGATTCATAATAAATTTGGGGTGGACAATTTCCAAGATTACAATACTATCTCTAAATGAGAAATGTATATGGTAATTCTATAGTGAACATGAAGAATCTAACATTTATATAATGCTTTCTAATGTGTGTGTTTTAAGTTCCCTTTACGAAAAACTAGCATTTAAATACATAGTGTTAACCTATGTTAACATTGCACGCGGAAAAAATATAAACTTATAATAAAATGAAAAGGTAATAGGATGGAGTACAAGTCATCAGATCACCGACTGCAGTGTTTATCTATTGAATTCGAGATCGATTTGTCGACATTAATTTTATGTGTTTCTATTTTATGTCATAGTATGCAGTTTTTTCTATATAACTTTGAGGGTAAATTTAAAATATAAGTAATTGTTACTTATGCTAGTTTATTATTAAGTTTGGTATACAGGTACGAGGATGTACTTTCTTTTGTTAAAAGAAAGTCATCAGAGTACAAACCAGTATTCTGTAGTCTATACACTTTAGTTCGACCCATTAACCCATTTGTCTACGTGGATGAGCAACGTGTAATAAAATATCAAAATAATGTATTAGAAACCCTAACAATTTTTTTTACCACAAACATTTTAGAATTAAGTTCGCCAACAATTAATTGCTGAGGTTTTTTTTCATCCTGCCTAAATTAGGATTTCATGTCGTCAACCACACCTTGTACAAACAACGAAACGGACAGTTTTATTGAAAAGAAAATAACATTTTAATGAACAGAATCAGATAAGAAGAGAAGTAGTTTTCAACTATAAGATCAATGGCAAGAAACGATTCTCTAACTAAAGTCATCCACAGAAGTGGGCACGCAGACTACACGTTAGGCTCATATTGTCTGCTTTAATAGGGGTGGTTAGAGCTCGAATCCCAAACGGGTGTATTGAGTGTGATTTTATTTTTTGGCTAAATGTTTTCGCTCTCTCCCTTAACACACAGATCCGGGTGCATTTACTCTACGCTCTATAATTCATTCATGACCTAAGTTTACTTGGATGACAGCTCAAAAAATTATTAGAAATAGTCCCTAATATATCCCTACGCCAACAGCTGACATCTATCACTTTGGATCACTGAAATGAAAACAGATGGTAATACATGAATGTGATAGTTAACCACAGTCATTTAGGCCAATATTATTTATATATTTATTTGAGGTCGGACACAAAGCTTATTTATCATTTTATTCCACCTAAAAAAATTGATGCACACCACTTCCACAACAGGTCTAACAAAAATAACTTCAAAATGGCGACCAACAAATTTAAACCATGTGGTTGAACATGATGGAAACAAGTTTTGTTTTTACAATGATGCACCCACGCAGTGGATAAAATATTTTATTATATATAGAAAAATGACAAGTATTTTCTCTTTTACAAGTAAATATGATGTTTGTATTAAAAGGTATTGATATATGCATCATATTACAGATAATCAATAACGTTTCAAAACGAAAAATAAGTACATATAATTATGTTAAAAATATTGTTTGGATCTGGATAAAAAGAAATTATTAAAAGTAATGAAATAGTATGAGAAAACTTAAGTTCACGTTGTTTTAAATGTAAAATATAACATGTAGTTAAAAAACTTAACATTTATAACAAAATAATAATCTTTTACAAGTGTTGGCAACCCAAAACCTAAACATATGATTTCTGAACTGTCATGCAAGTAAAAACCTATCATGAACAGACTCTAACTTACTTATCCCTCCATATCAGTATACTTAAAATTCAGATAGTCCGGACGGGTACTAAGACGATGTGAAAGAGGTTTATATTTACATTTTTGATGTATTGTGTGAGTTTTAAAATACTTTTACTTTTCAAGGTTTTCCAGACAAGAACAAATGCATTTCGTCAGTTTTGTATATGCACAAATATAAATAAATAATCGTGTTGATTAATTAATTTTTAATATAAATATTATAAAAGTATCATTAAGGACGAATATGTTATTACTAATCGCAAAATAGAATGAACCGGAGATACAAATAATATTATTTAGAAAATAACCTTGAAAATAAAAATTCCCGTGGCTTTTTAAAATTGTCCTGACGTCCCCACCGTCAGACTAGATTCCCTGACTTTTCCAGCTATACAGGATGTACATGGATACATGTTACAAACTTCTAGCGTACGTAAGAAGTCCCAAGTAGACCAACTTTTAATAAGGAACTCGTGTCCGGGAACGGACCTTATAGGCTGGGACTGTTTGAATAAAATAAAATGATAACACGTTGCATCTGCCACGTCATGATTACGTAAGGCGATTCTACCGATATAACGAGCATTTAAAATGTCAAATATTTTGCTAAAACACCCTAGTCTCTCTAAACGTTCAGTCGCAGTATATCATGGATGGGTGAATTTGTATCGATTACGCTAACATGGTGTTAATGTACTACGGCGAGGCTCGTTGTAATGGTAGGGCAGCTCACCGGCTTTGTGCAGACAGTTTTCCAAATCATCCAAATCCATCTCGTAAAGTGTTTGCCAGAGTTTTTCAAGGATTGCGGGAAATTGGAACGTTCAGAGTCAACAGGGCGAACCATGGGTCTCGGAGGAACTGCTGTACTGCAGGATTTGAAGAAGAAGTGCTTCAGAGGGCTGAACATGGACCATCCAATAGCAGCCGAACCATTTGACGTGACATAGATGTTAATCATATGAGCGTCTGGCAGGTTCTGTATGAACAACAGCTTACTATCCGCAGAGAGTTCAAGCAATGAGTCAAGCCGATTTTACGTGACGAATTTACTTTTCTCACTGGTTTGTGCAAAGTTTCCTGTTGTAAGTTAAATATCCACGGCTTGTTCTGTTTACTGATAAAGCTTCCTTCACCAGTGAAAGTACTTTCAACCCCAGAAACAGCTATGTTTGGGACGAAGAAAACCCTCACGCCATTCGCTCTTTTAGATTCCAACAGCAGTTCAGCATCAACGTGTGGGCTGGTATTATAGACGGTCATTTAATGGGTTCGTGTCTTTTTTTTCAGCCTCAACGGCCCCGTTTATTTGATATTCCTGCAAGAAGTCTTGCCAGAATTGTTGGAAGACTTAGCGTTACGAATTGTTCAGCAGATGTAGCTGCAACAAGACGACGCGCCACCCCAGTCTTCACTCGTCGTTCAGGACTACATCAGTCAGGTATTTGGGGACAGATGAATTGGTCAAAGGAGACCAATAGAATGGCCTCCACGCTCCCCAGACTTAACTCCGCTAAACCTTTTCCTGTGAGGTCACATTAAAAGCCTGATCTACAAAACCCCTGTCGAAACTGAGGAAGATCTGCTAGCACGCATTCTTGTTACAGGACGAGAAATCAAAATGAGGCCTGACATTTTTGAAAGAATTTATCAGAACATGCTTTGCAGTTAAAAAGATGGCATTGCAGTTGGTGGACGTCATTTTGAGCAATTATTGTAGCCATCTTCTTTGACGTTGCTAAGATTTGTTTTATGTAATATAATCCATTAAAGTATTATGAAAATTATTCCTATTACTGAACTTACCAACAGTTCTAGTATGCAACGTTTCCGGAAGCAAAACTTATTATCTACACAAAAACAAGAGTTTACAATACATTTTCAAAGCAAGAATAAAACCGTAATTATAAATTATACAAAAATAACAGTTGTTAATTACGAGTCATTACTTCCTCTCAACACCTCGGAAAGAAAGTATTGTGATCGACACAAATATAAAACTTGAGGTTTTGATAAATGTCGACCCTCTGAAACAAAAAAAAAGTCGTTTTTGCAATGCCATAATGCCATTTGCCTGTACCTCATGCTAGAGCCAAAACTATTTCACCAATTGGGTTATAACTTCGTATCTAAGAATTTCATAATGTTCCTCCAAGGGATTTTTGAAATTAAATATCTAAACCTTAATTTAAGGGTAGTTTAGTGAAGGGCAAAAAGAGAAAAAATCATTTACTCGCGAAAATGACTTTGAGTCTACTTTACATAGGGAAAATTTTCCAATTTTCATAATTTATCCGCAACTATTTGAGATAAGAGATGTGTATTAATTGTTTAGATGAAACGTTTAATATTAAGAGTAATATGAAATTTTATTTTCTCAAATTTCAGTAAAAACTTGCAGGTCTAGGTGTAAACGTATTTTAAATAAAGTATTAATGTATTACTCCCTTACACTAGAGTGAGAAGCAATGTTTCTTTATATAGCATATACTATTTGTCACTGCTATTTATAGTTTGTTATTAGTCTGGAATGATTAATTCAGTTAACCTCTCAAATATTGTTCATATAACATATAAAAAACATTTGCATAAATGGAAACCAAAACTGACCGTTTATGAAAAGGGGATCGAACCAGGTGTCGTGAAGGAGCTCAACCCCGCCAGACGATATTCTGAAAAACACTTTTACTAACTACGAGGTTATATATATATATATATATATACCCATAAGCACGACAACAATAATTTATCTCTAAAAGGAAATAAAAAATAGTTTTCGGCTTTTTGGTTTTTCCAAATATTTTGGTTTATAGCCGACCAGTAGTTGATCTACTTATACATTTTCATTTTACACATGTTCTGATTCAACTGGCAACACACCACGTCCCACGTCCACCACTATTACTTTTTGAACAAAACTGTTTAACATTACTTGCAAATATTAATTTATATGAGGGCCGTTTATATCTGTACACGAAGTTAATATGAATTATCCGAGTAAAAAGATAATTATGTATATATATATATATATCCTCATTTAGAAATTACACACACCATATATGGAACAAGGCTTAAGAAAACAAAACATAAAACAAGGGCATAAAAAGTTTGAGAGAGTAAATTGTCACCCCCACATTCACGAAATTTACAGCTCGTGTGACTACAGAGTGGCTTGCCAACAAACGCCAGAGGGTTTACTGAGAATTCACAACATAAACAGCAAAAATAACACAAAGAACGTAGCAACTACAAACGAATGTTAATAAGACAAGACATTTTTGGAAGTAAAAGAAGGGAGGGGAAAAAACTTGATTTGTTCTCATTCGAAACTTGCAAAAGAACAACCCACAGCAATTTTTATCTAAAAACAAAACAAAAATCGATACCAGACACCTTGATTTCCGTCACACACACAACACTTTTTATCTATTTATTTTTTAAGAAGTTGAAATTATTATTATTATTTACTGAAACAAGTATATCTTAGTGATTTACAAAGGTGAACATTTTATTTGAAAGATTATATCAAATTTGACTTGAAAACATAAAATTATACATACATAGTAAAATTTATGTTTCTTTTAAGAGCTAGCCATTATTATTTATCAATCAAGAAACAAAAATATGATATTATCTAGATTAAATATCAAGGTATGTGGACATTTAAATGTGTGCTAGTAAATTAACAACAAAATAAAGGAAATATACTCAAAACATAAAAGTTAGAATTGTACTAATATTTAATTAAAACAGAAATTTTCAAAACCTAGAGATTCTCATATACCATTACTATATTAAAATAAATGGTACTTCCTTCTTAAATCCATAATCCATAAATTCAAATAATAACAATTTTTTAACTATCAAAGTGTTAATATTTATACAATAGAAAATAAAAACGGAAAATAAATTTTAATATTTAAATTTGTAAAATTATGACTTAACGTTAACCGATACATGTAGAATAAATTTAAAGTACATAGTTATGGTTTTCAAGACAAAAACAAAAAGTTATTTGTGTGATTAATGAACTTTGGTAGAAAAATAATGTACCAAAACTTGGAAACCTTTACAAAAATTTTGATTGCCATGACAGTAAAGTTAATGCAAAATTTCTATATTTCAAGGCTTAATCTCCACTTTACAGCTATCACTGTTTCCATCCTGGGGTCTGGGTTAGTTTTTTATTCAAACTATATATTTTCCACCACCGGCTGGTTAGGCCTGTCGTAGCTTCATATTTCTTATTATATAATTTAAGACTAGGACAGGCACAACATCCAGCCCCCAGCCGTTAATTAATCACTGTGAAAGGGTATGCCCATATTTAACAAATGATCAATTTTCGGCCATGCTGGGAATCGAAACTGGGAACCTTAGCTCAGTAAAGATACATGCTATCAACTGAACTAAGGTGTCGGGTTCAAGACTTAGCCCATCCATATTTAAAATAATAATTAACTTTAAATATTATTAAATTCAATAGAAATAATGTTTTCCTAACACAATATATTGTTTCGATATTATTGAAGAAATAAGGTAATGTAGATGTAGAAGGAGATTTATAAATTACAAATTTAATATTTTCTAAGAATTTTCTTCGATGTTTTTTTCACCGTGTCTTAATAACCATCCAGGAAATACGCATTTTAACTACACAAGTGAAATAGAAACGAGGATGGCATTGTTAAATGAAATGTAATCGCATTTTTGTGGAGGGATTACAGGAAAACAAAACACCCAGTCGGGATTCAAACCACAACCTCTACATCGCTGACAAACTATACAAGATGAGCCTCCCATCTAGTCAGCGTGCCCATCAATACCAGTGTATGTTTATGTATATATGTATGTATGTATGTATGTATGTATGTATGTATGTATGTATGTATGTATGTATGTATGTATGTATGTATAGTGTGTATGTATATATTATGTTGCTAGGAAAATATAGAACCCTATAAGCTTTTAAGTGTATAGATTGATTTGTAGTATATATAAATATTATTCCCATGCGGATAAAAACATGTTTCATCTCAACTACAATCCATCTCGCCATTTATACAATTTCCCTAGTGAAATATTGACGATCCATCGTCGAAACATATATTCTAGATTTTTTTCTTTGAAGACGTTCTGAAGTAGCTCTTCATCATAATGTGGCTAAAAGGTCTTCTTCATTTCACCCCTTGTGACGAATTACCCGTCATTGTGGAAACTATCTTTAGGAGACATCGACCGAATTCTGGTTTCTCACATACATTTTCAACGAAATGTTTCACAAAGAAACGAGAACGGACCTCAAGATTAAATGTTTTCTCTAAACGAAGAGCCTGCAACATGAATAAGGCTGTGAAAAAAAGAAGTAGAACCTAGGTTTTTATAAAAGGTTGGAGTATTGGTTTAGGATGTTGGAAACTGAAATTTAAAAAATACATAGTTTTTGAGTGAGAAATGCATTGATTTAAAATTTAAAATAACCCCCTCTCTTGTAAGTCTTGAAAAGTATCTAGGTTTGACCATTAAGTAAATAAATACTAATAATAATAATAATAATAATAGGTAGTGAGCCAGTTTAATTGTTCACCAACCTAAATAAGGAAGTGAAATGTCTTGGTCATTTGTTTTTATTGTGTACAAGGTATTATACTACCCCATTGGTATCAGCATATTTGCACTAATAGGGTAAGGACAAGAAAGCTGGAATCGAAAGGAAATGTAGCTGCATTCGGGTTAAAGGATAGTGGGAAGTCAATTAGGAAAAAACTAAATGGTACGGTACACCACACAGCATTTCTATTTTATATTAAAATAAATATATTTATAAAAAATTGTAGGATTTGTTAAGCATAATAAAATATATGGTCGCAGAAACATTCTTCCAAAGAACATAACAATCAAGTTCATATTTCAAAGTATTTCAGATAAATATTAGATAAATTATTTGCTTATAGCTCGGAATCTAATATATAAATACAAATAACCAATATACTATATAGATTGATTTTGATATGTATTTTTTTTAGCACCACCTCTTACTACCCGTTTGGGCTATATGCTTAAGTACCAATTACGGTAATGGGTTAGGAGATAGGAAGGTTGAATTTAAAGGAAGTGAACCCGCATTTTCATGGAGGGAGAGTGGAAAACCATTTAGGAAAAACAACCCCCAGTTCACCCGACAGAGAATCGAACCTCTATCTCCTCATTCTCAGCAGTCTAGCTTAACACAAACTAGCACGTTACCGTTTCTACCACCACCAATGAGGAACCTTTTTTTCGATATTATTTTTAAAGATAAATAAAATAAATAAATGTAAAGTTAAAGTACTATAATTTTGGAAACATCTCCCAACTTTCGAGAGTAAAGTAGAAGGTTCGAGAGGCCGGAGTTTTCGGAGAAAGTTCTCGTCTTTATTGGCTACCCAGAAGGCAGCGGGGTTCGTGCGCCATTCTTCACGTTAACAACTTCGGGGACCGCGCCTTCTAGTCTCTGGAAATATCGGCCTCAAATATTCTCTTCTCCAAAATGCACACAACTGTGGGCCCGTCTAACTGTAGAGTCCTCTGGTCGCCGTACGGAGGCGGCTACATCTGCTCTCTTGAGAAGAGGAAGGGAGACAGGAGGTGGTATATAGAGAAGGAAAGAGGAAGAGAGAGGGAGAGCGAAAATAATTCCATTCGTACTAACGCCCACTCCAGTGTGATTATAGTCGAAGAGATAAACTTCAAATCTAGAGGGCCTTGATTTGATCCCATTTTATGTCTAAATTAAATTTAAAAATTACATTATCTGTTCTGTACCGGTTATACCAGCGATTCAAGTTCAACCTGTTGGGACAGAAAAACAAAAAAATTGAATGGAGAGGTATAGCAATAGGTTGAAGCGAAGAAGGGAAAACACGTAATGTTTGTGTGTGTGTTTGCACAACATCTTACTACCCGTTTGGACTATCCGTATATCTACACTTACGAAATAGAGATGAGGAAGGTATCATTTAGAGGAAATGTGTTCACATTGGCTTGGAGGGTGAGTAGAAAGCCATTTAGAAAAAAAAACACTTTGAAAAACTGACAAAGAATCAAACTCCGATCTTCTCGTTACCAGCAGTTTAGTCTTTTGAGAGAGTGACGCTTTAGACCATGCAACCACTGATGGAGGTCACATAATGTACAGTAGCCCCATTGCTTCTTTGGTGCTGGCTTACAGCTCACAGCTGACGGCTTTGAAAATGTATCAGACTTAATTATGTATCCCTACGCCGAACCATATGATCTGCAAAAATATGTGTTTAGCAGATGTCACTTCTGACAGTCAACATTTAGGTATATACCTAAATGTTGACTGTCAGAAGTCGGCTGTGAGCTGTCAGTCAACACCAAAGAAGTCACGGGGCTACTGGCAAGTCCCTTATTCTCTTTAGTGCGAAATCCCCTTACTCTCTTTAGTTCAGAGGAGACAAAGTCCCTTACCCTCTCAATGGCAAGGAGTCAACTCCCTTACCCCATCCAGTGCGGGGTCGAAGTCCCTTACCCCTTGAAGAACAGGAGGTCAAACAAAGGGCGAAGACAAGGCTCGTCCCTAATTTAATCCCTCTCAAGGATATAGTTCAGGTACGATGGGGACCATAGCCGATCTCGTCCCCATGTTTTCGGACCAGGGAAATATCAAGAACACTACTCGTCCCCAAACAGGAATTACCAGGATTTATTTACCAAAAATGTAAAAATAGCATACAAATGTGACTATGTTAAAATAACTTCAATTCAAAAGGAAAAGTCAAAAGTTTAACTAACTTCTTTTTTTTCCTAGTCAATTTAGTAACCCGACAGAGCCTTAATAAGTTGAAGGTGGGAACATTTTCCGTTCTAATATTTACACAACCGATTTTCAAGAAACGCCATATATTTCTTACATTTATTGGACTCGTAGGGAGATCTATGAATTATACACTTGTTAATATATGTGTCGATCTGAAGAGTTATTAAGGCTTGAATAAAAATTGCAATCGAAGTGCGAGAACAATAAAATTATTTGGTTAAGTGTGAGTGGAAGGGTTCGCAAACGTTGGTGGTTCTTGTCAGTGGGGCAGAAAACTCAGCCCTTACGGCTAGTGGAAAGGTAGCTTCAGGAGAGATGTATGTGTCCGTTAAATAGTCCACGAACTTTGCGTTCATCAGTAGGTGCAACAGATACCAGATCAAAGAGAAAACAGTGTTCAACTTCGGACGGATCTAAGAAAAGCAGACCAGAACACCATTTCACCTATTGGTCCACCTCGTTTGTAACCTTGTAAACTTGCAGCTAAACCTACTGGATCTTAGAATCTACCCAGATACCTGGCGTATATAACTACTCACACTTCAATCTAGAGATAGTGCTTTTATTTTGGTTCACAACGTATCACTACCCTTTCAGGTTGTATGAATATATATTATATTAGTTACACTAATGTCAGGATAAATAAGGTAGAATTTAGAAGAAAAGTACCCAAATTTACAGAGCGAGAAAGTGAGTAAGAATATAAACATTTGAGGACAAAACCATCTCATAACACCCAGCCAGGATTCGATTCCCAACCTCCCTGTGACCAGAAAATCAGACTAAATGATCTAAATTAGTTGATATTAGTTTGTGCTTGAGAAGTGGACGTTAAATACACAAATGTAAAAATAAAATTAGCAGCGTGTAAACCGTATGTACACATTCATGCCAGACAATTAATGTATTTTGGATGGTAAGTTTTAACATTATAGGATAGAGATGAGGAGGGTAACTAGGGGAAATGTACCCACATTAGTACGGAGAAAAGAAATGGAAAGCCACAGTGTTTTTTAACACCATGTCTTACTATCTGTTCAGATTGTACGCATATCTATTAATTACGCTAATGAGTAAGGTATGATGAGGTTGAAATTAGAGGAAATGTACTCGCATTTGCTTGGAAGGAGAGTGGATAACCTCCAGCACAACCGACCGGGATTCAACCCTAATCTTCCTATCATGGGCAGGCTATTCTATAGTAAGAGTGATGCCTTAAACCATGCGGACACCAAGGCAGGTCCAAAAACACAGTGTTTAATAACATACAGAACACCCTCCCCCTCAGTGCACCCTGATGAGATTCGAGTCTCAAACTGTCGTATCAACCGGATATCCAGAATATTGCAAACCTGACGCCTTAAACGTGATCAATAGCACTGGTCTTGATATATAGATACCACTTGCTTAGTAGATAGTTGTATCGCCTCTTAGAACAAGCGTGTGTTCGAGACGTCTTCGTGTCGCAGCCACAGTATAGTCCACTTTAGCATGCAATACACAGACAAGTTGAATATTATCTATGCTCTTGTTTGCCATCTATTGAAACTTGGTCGAAACTCCGGAGTATCTATCGTCAGGATAAAAGTGACAATATGAGCACTTTATGTGCGCATTGACTAAATAAATAGCAGGAAAATTGGTTCGCTCCCAGGTGATTCCCAATATTATAGAAACGGTGCTAGGAAGGATTCTAAAAGTGGTTTAATTTACAAAACATTAATTTAAAAAAATTATCTTCATTAGTTTAAGTTCAAATAAATAAATGGTACATTTATTATTATACAATTACATGAACTTCCTCATATTGTGTTATTTGGCTTCAAAGAAAATTTTCAAAAATAGTTTTTAGGAACTTACCCTTAAATAAGTTATACTCATAAAACAAGCACATCATCTTGCTAATCACAATAATCACTCTTTATTTATAAATTATAAGCCGAATTGTTCAAACAAATTATTTAAAAAAAACTCAAATAAAAAAAATCCAAACAACCTTAAAATTATTTCATATTTGTAAAAATAGAAGTATTCTTATTTATTATGGAAAACTAATCCCAGATTCCCATTTTAAATTCAATCATCAGGGTCAATTTCCAAAACATTAAAATGGCATAGAATTTGTCATAAATAAATATTTAAGTAATATTTCCTGTTTTTGAAAAGACAATCATAAGTAAATTACCAAAAATTATTTTTTTTACCCCAAAAACAAATTTACGGTGCTAAAGGTCATGTCAAACATTTCCAAGATATCCCCTTGGAACCAAATCTTTAGGGCCATTTTAAAAATATTTCATGTTTTACAAAAATCAGTTATCAGTAAATAATAGCCCCTAAATTAGTTTTTACCCCCAAAACAAGTATGCACTGCTATATTTCATGTCAAATACTCCAAAGATATTAATTTGGAACCAAATCGTTAGAGGCATTTTAAAAATATTTTAAGTTTTTGAAAAAATCAGTCATCAGTAAACACCCTTAATTTGAGGACTAGAGTAAAAAAAGTTTCTACAAAATCTAAATATCAAGTTTTAAATAAAATCCATCTGTTTTGAATTCGTGGCCAGGAAAAAAATTACAAAGAGATAGACAAACGGACATGGGGGACTGACAAAAATGTTAAATCTACATTTTTGGGTTCGTGTTAACATAAAACTTAAAGATTTGTCATAATTTCAAGATAGATTTTTTTCATGCTCACAATACTTTCTCTTGATATGAGAAAGTAAAAACTAGGAATCGAGTTTTCTAAAGATACATTTTATCTTGGTAGTACGAGTATATATAACAGTACTAACGCAGGTGTAACATTTCATTGTAATTTAGTAAACAGTATAGTTGAAGTGCGTTGTCGGTTATCCACTATGCATCAACACTAATTTATTTAAATAGAATGTGACCATGACTATCTTCTGAAACGCAGTTTTAAGAGTTAAATAAGTGACATCAAAGTAAGTTGAGACTCTGTAAGGAAAGGGAATTATACATCTCCATAATTTATTATTCACATATTTATTCAAAATTACGATATTTTAAATGAAAGCAGGTAGTAAGATTTATTTGTGTTAAGCTGTTAAGTTGCTAGGTATGGCGACATCCTTCTACGTCTCTGTTTAAAAAGACAACGCAGTTTTGAGGATAGAAACGCACCTGGATGACCACACCTTTTTTTTCTTTTGGGAAGCTTCGAGAAGGAAATTTCGTTTGATATGCCCTTTCAGGGTAAGCATCTCTTCACTTTCCTTCCTGACAAGGAGCCGAGTAGGTAGTCTAATGAGTTAATGAGTTCTAAATTTCACGTGTCGGGAATTATCGTGCATATAAAGTAATAGTCGAGCTTTTATTAAAATCTACAACGTGTGAAAGATATAGAAAAATACTGTTTATATACTTAAAATAAAATAAAAATTAAAACACCAGAACTTTTAATTTATAAAATAAGACATCGTCCCTTTTTAATTATTATAATACAGAACAACAAACATGGACCCAATTAAATCAGTATATCAAATGTCACCCTAATGGTGGCGTACAAACATGAATATATTAGGCTAGCTCTTTTAAACGTTACAACTCTTCAGAGAATCATATATTGGTTCAAATAGCTTATAACTACGTAGTTCATGTTGTCAATAATTATTCTTTGGGTTTCTTCCCACCCTGTGCTATGATTACGAATCAACTTCAAGAAAATGAAATAAAACACTATTATGAAACTTAAAACGTAGGCCTAATTGCTTTATTTTCATTGGGAAAAATAGAGCGAATCACAAACTAAAAAAAGCGTGTTTATTTTATGTTACGTATTTTAGTAATTATATATGAATACAGTCGACCTCGGTGGTCTTGGGGTAAAGTGTTCGCCCCAGGAACCAATGTTTGTGGGTTATAACTCAGCTGAGGTCAACGAATCTTCATTGAGCGATATAAATCCTTTGCACAACTTCCTTCTGAAGATAAATAAAACCGTTATTTCCATGTCAGTTGTGACATGTAGAAGAACCCTGGAGGTTTATGAAAATACCTTTTTAGCAAAATAGTTAGGCCCCCTCACGCTCGCTCATAGAAATTCAGTGTGGAAGGCAACGATGAACCACCACACTTCCAGAATTCCCCTCGTACATGTAATTTATATCAGATGGTGTGGGCAACACTAACCGGCCGATGGGCTGAGTGGATGCCCAGATTCGGATGGATAGAAATCACATCAAGCCAACCTTCAAGCCGTTGATTTAAGACGAAGAAGAAGCAATGTCTATCAAACCTAATTTATTTCCTTCGTAGGTCTAATATTGATTTTCACCTTGTAGTGTCTTAGGTAAGAAATTCTTCCTGTATAATCAGAAGAAAAAAATTTTGGTCAATCCCAATCCTTCAGAATTTAGACCTCAACTATTATTCAATCAAAATGGAGTGTCGAGACATATTAATTAGAGTGTGTGGCAGTACACGTAAAGTAAAATATAGGATACTAAACACATTTACAAAGCTTTTTACTTTATTCGAGGGGAATATCCCCACGGGTGAAAAAGCCCACCTCTCATCTATCCGAGAAGTGTTTTTACAACATCACGTCTTATACTAGTTTGGGTTGTATGTATTTTAACTACATAGGGGTAGGGATTAGTAAATAAAGTAGGATTTAAAGGAAATGTACTTAAATTTGCGTGGAAATAAAACATTTAAGAACCAATTATCTTGGTACACACATGCGAGATTCTGATTCAGATCTCACAGTGACCAGAAAACCAGACAAGCCTGGCTTGACATTTAATACACCTGATTAGAGATGCAGGTGTCGTTAATAGACCGTGTGTGTAAGGCGCACAGTTTTTATTTAGCAGATGGCTTATATTCATAGACGGGAGTGACATCTCATCCAGATTCGGCCGTCTGTTGTAATGAAGCAGTTTTATTAAAATGATTTCTAGTGCATTTAAATTTAGGTTGTGTCAATTTTATTTAGTCTAACTGTACTGTTGCTGTTTTATTTCCGTACACGTGCAAGCAGGTTACGATGAATAGCATTCAGTTTGCTTGTTTACATCCCTCGCAATAATTAAAGAAAAAACATCACACTCTAGGTTTGAGAAAGAGAGCAATATGCTTCATTGTAAATTGTATTGTTTTTATGTTCTTTTCTAGATGTAATTTTACTTGGGTCCGTAAGAGCTCAGCATCTCCAGACACAATCTGAGTTTGAAGTCTGGTAATTAGCGTTTGTTTTAGCTTTTACTAGACAGAGCTGTTAACTGTCGATTCGGGCTAAGACGTGTGTGTGCGCCGATATGGCAAATTAATTATGATATATATATAAACTAAATCAACTTTTCAAGCATTTACTTTTTTCGACAAATAAAACAAAAATGATTTCTGTAATTTATAAATAAAAGATATATCAAATAATAAAATGTGTTTAAATTATAAAATATTTAAATCGCAGATTGCAGGTACGTGTTGAAGATACCGTATCGCGACACTGTATGGAGACTCGCCGCTCTGGTGGCACAGAATGTTACCCAGGATACACCAATGAAGGTTGTCTACACGTACCCGCAATTAGATGATGTGATGATAGTGATTATGAAGTTGTGGAGCCGGTGTGTCTCTTAACCTAACTTAAATCTAAATAACCAAACTTTGGTAAGTGTTTTGCTAATTCCCTTTAAGCGAAGAATATCCTAGGTACTATCTAGGAATCGAACCCAGGACCCCTAGGCTCGTAGCCAGGCGCACTGACCACTACAACACGGGGCCTGTTAACGCGCACGGTGATAAAACTAAGCTGTTTTAGGGTATAGAATTAATGTGTCAAACGTGGATGTATTTTTCCCCTCCCATTTCGGTGGTGTAGTTAGCTGACGCACTAGTTTCGTGTTAAGCTAGACTGCCGAGGACGGGGAGATCGAGGTTAGAATCTCACTCAGGTGAACTTGGGATGGATTTCTCCTAAATGGCTATCACTCTCTCTCTCTCTCTCCACGCAAATGCGGGTTCACTTCCTCTATATTCAACCTTCCCAATTCCTAACCCATTAGTGTGATCAGTACTTGAGCGTATAGCCCAAACGGGTAGTATGACGCAGTTCTAAGTATAAGTATTTTCCCCCGTAAATGTTTGCGAAGGGACTTAAGACGGGAATACCTGTTGAAGCATTTAAAAATAAACGGACACGTGTACAAGCACGTGAGTGGTCAAATATGGCATCGAGGTTAAGAGAGGAAAGACATTCCAATATTAGTACTTTTCTCATTATACCAGTGATCGAATTTTGCTGCTCTATTAAATATTATCTAGTTGCCTGAAATTTGTTTTCACTAACAAGAATTAAAAATAGCCTATTTTGAATCAAAATATTGACTTTTGTAAGAGTATATCAACATTTTAGTCTTAATTACTGGTATATTTATGCAATACTGTAAGAAAATATTTAAAAATGGGAGCGATGAATGTAATTAATAGTTTTGGTAAAATATATACTACAAACTTTTGTTTAAATTGATAGTAATAAGGATGCAATTTATTAATCTCAATTTATAGAAATAACATTAAGATAAAATTGTAGGTTTGGTTTTGGTACTGTATTAAGAATGAATCAATGTTTGTAATTGTACCTGTGTGGATTTAGTCTGATAAACCCTTATATGTTACAAATTATTTTCTACATTATGTTTGCACTATCACATGCGATTTGGCAGTATTGCTGATACTTATTGGTATACCTCGCAACACTAAGTTTGTAGGCCTAATAATTATCAAGTAACTAAAAAGCGTTCTAAGTCTACTCAACATAAAAAACAACCATGTGAAAAATATATATTTCTATGGTACAGAGCTCAACACGTACTTTCTCGCTTTATTGTTTAAAAATTGAAATATTTACTCAAAACTTGTTAAATAAAAATAATATACCCTAACAAACCCAAGAATAAATACCACTATCCTTAGGTAAAACATTTTTGAAGTCACGTTTTTAAATTTTTAAATTTTATTTTTAAAGAATTAATGTCTTCAATAGTATTTTTGGACCAATATGAAAGCTCAATATTGGGTCCAAGAGGGTCAACAATTCGTATTAAAATTTAGACTTCCAGTGAAAAATTTTGACATTTTATTAAGTGTTGCACATCTTCATATTATCGCATTGCTATTAAATTCCTCATTTATAAATATTGACGAATAAAAAATGTAAATATTGACTATTGAGTCTAAAATGAAGAAGATAGATAATTGTTGTACAAACATTTTTCCTAAGAGGTTTAACGAAAAATAACACAAACTTTTTGAGAAACTTACTTATATTTAATTACTCTATGGCATTGGAGAATTATTGCGTTAAAACTCATGTAGTATATCTTTACAACTAAGGCTCACAAAATTGTATTAATATGTTTGCCAATATCTAAGCTGTTGATTTTATAAAAATATATTTCATATAAACGTTTTTTATTTTTAATAGTACTACAATTTTGCGATTATAAGTTATTTAGTATCTCAAATAGTTGCGGAAATATGAAAGTTTCTGCTTCTGTAAAGTACCCTAAAAGTCATTTTCACGGGAAAATGAATGTAGTCAGTTTATTTATAATCTTAATCAACGTCTAGATATGAATTTTAATCAAAATCGTCAGAGCCGATTTTGATAAAAACTATTGCTTCTCTTTTCACCCTTATTAAACTACTCTTAATTCTAAGTTAAAACAGACACACAGACAGACGGCATTGCAAAAACCACTTTTTATGGTTAGGGAGGTCATGATATGCCGATATCCATCAACATTTCAGGTTAGGTTTTTTACGTTTGCAATACTTTACCTTTAGTGTTCGAAAAGTTATTATATATATATATTTGCGTATGGCTTGAAAGTTATTGGTTTTATAAAAATATGTTTCGATTATAATATTTGTATTATAAATAGATCTACATATTTGTGATGATTAGTAGTTTATTCAGAAAAAAAGTTGCATCCACCTTATGGGTATTAGAACAATCCATATAATAAAAAAATGTCTTGTACACTCCCCGTGTGTTCAGATTTGCTGGTAGTATCACCATTGTTGAAACTTGTATTGTTTTGTTTGGAACATAAACGTATACTTTATAAAATCATATATCAGCAAAGGACTCATCAAATTAACACAAAGGAAAGCTAACCCATAAGAACCCAATTCTAATAGCGAGGAATTTAATATTTAAGTATTATTATCTATAATAGAATACCTGATTGTTTTAGGCAATGCTAGGGATCAATTTATGTTCCTCAACAATGGCAGTTGGCCCTTCTAGCCACTTGACCAAGAAGACGAGTGTTTATGCCACTTACTTTTGATATATATGTAGGCCTACTATTTAAAAGAGAGAACCTTAAATACATGTTATCTTAAAAATATTAACTAGAGTACCCAAATCTATTTGATGAATAAAATAACGTTGGTATTTTAAAAGTTTTTAAGGGGTCCGTACTTCACTGATTCATTCTTTAAAAAAAGGAAGTAGAACTCTGTATTTTTCTCCCTCCAAAGACATATGCTTAGCATTTTATTTTGTTCATCCTGCTCCTTGTGTGTGTGCAGAAAGAGACGTGTGGGAGAGAAGCTGAGATATAGGAAGGTGAACGCAAACCGACCAAGAACGTGACAAAAATTCACCAAACGCCTCCCTAGAGATTTCAAGGAGTAGCGCAAGTGTGAACGAATAGGAAGAAGGAAGAAAAGTTGCTGGGGAAAAGTTGAAAAAAATAGAGAGAGAGAAATAAAGACGAGAGTTTGGAAAAGGAGTGTAATAAATACAAAGACATAAAATAATTCACAGAAGGAATGACAGAGTTAAGTTGTAAACGTCAAATTATATCTCTTTGATGAAATAAAAACTAATTTAGAAGGCTTGCCTTTTCTGGGCTGGTGGTGTAATTATATACACAAGAAAAAACAAACAAAAATAAATAAAAATATGGCTGAACAAGAAGGGTAGCAAATCTAAATTAGACGTTAAAAAATACAAATGGGATTGCTTTTCACAAGAATCAAGTTGAAAATGAAAATTATAGTTTAATGATAAAATAAAAGATAATTTATAAAGACTGTTTTTATGGGTTAGTGGTGTAGTTATATAAACTTGAGAAAAAAATAACCAGTAGGAAAAAATATAGGGCTGAAAAAGAAGGATAGAAAATTCTAAAGTGACATGAACTTACATTTAATACTTGACTCTTTTATCTCCTATAAATTATGGCCAGTTTACATTGAAAAAATATTTTCTGACAGTTCAAAAAGTTACTAGATCCAATCCTACGCGTTTTTGAGTTTCTAGATGTGTTTTGCAGCCCTCAAATTAAACAGATGGTATCATTTTCAAAAGCTGGAAACTAAATAAATACACTTTCATCACTGTTGGATTGCCCACAATGCTAAACAACGCACACGAGCATTCATTTATACACAAAAGACTGAAATCCACATATAGTACGGGCCACCTACATTCATAAAAATTAATTTGAATATATAGATATATATTTTTCTGAATTTAATTTATTTTATAAGATTCAGAAAGTGCACATTAACTGTATCAAAAAATACTCCTGAATCGACTCCCGTGTCTGGTTGTTCCCAATATATATAGAAATTTGATACAGTTAATGTGCACTTTCTGGATTTTATAAAATAAATTAAATCCAGAAAATACACAACACATAGTCCCCCAGTCGCTAATTCATCACTGTGAAAGGAGAAACCCATATTTAGGCAGTTATTCATTTATCGATCATGCCAGGAATCGAACCTTAATGGGTTCATTTAAATTTTTCATTAAAATCTGCAAATAATGATTACAATTTTGTTTGTATTTTATTTCACTCTCAACATTTATGGTGTCAGTTATTTGTAATTCAAATGAGACAAAGAAGGGACTTGTGCTCCTGTATAAGAAATGATTTTATATTCCCAGAAATTTGGCTAATTCTAAGAACCAGCGAGGTACAAGGAATGTTCAATGCCTACAGCACTGCAGATGCTATAGCTGTTAGGGTGGAGGTGGGGGTTGGGATGAGGTGGGATGGGATGGGATAAAATGTTAATATTTTATTTGTGTTATGATATAATTAGAGTTATTATACATCAATAGTAACAGCTGCAGATCATATGACTTGACGTACGAAAACGTGAAAGTAAATCTAATACTTTTTCAATAAGGTCCAATAAGGAAGGTCCTTCCTACGAAAATTGGACTTGATACACACCTATTCATACATTACGGTTGCGTCCTAACAATTTAATCCTTATGACCCACACCGGTGTTCACAAGGATTAGAGCGTGCGTCACGTCTGGTCTCATTCGCTGGGGACAGAGAGGTTGGGGTTATAATCTCGACCGGCAGTTTTTGGGGTTGCATTCCATATATGAATTATTATTATGGCTATCCAACTATTTATCCACGTTATGGAGGGTGCATTTCCTCATATGTTTACCCTTATCAATAAGTCATAGATTAGTCGAGTTAAATAACCCCTGCGTTAACTCGTAGTGACTAAATAAAAAGTCCTGAGTCGATAACATTTAGATAAACCACATTAGTTACACAAATTAAAAAATAAAACAATTGAGTAGTAATTTATTTATTAATTTGATAACTTCACTCTTTACCTGCTTTGATGTTAAAATATAAAAGCCATTTGATAAAAAAAACACTACGTAAATTAGGGCAACCTCTTGACGATGTGAAATATTTCTACAGAGTTTCAAACCGTTCTCAAAAAGCTGCAGCATGGCACATCAAACAAAAGACTTTAGTCTCAAAACCCAGGATTAATTTAAAATTCAACACGACGCCAGGCAAATACGCATCTCGGGTATTAACTTAACGAAGAAAATCTAATTTCATGTCTAGTTAATAACTATCATAGCACGTTGAGTGCGCTGTTAATGAATAGACGAGATTTCATGGGGGGATTTGTACGCTTTTCACAAACTTCTCTTTGAGGGCTATAAAAGCATCTCTCATTTTAATGGCGGGGGATTTGGGCAATGTAGACACGTCAAGTGATTGAGAGAGTATTTTTTTCTTTTTTGTAACAAAAATGTCGGAAATCGAGAAGATCTAGTTATCTTTCTTTCACTCCCTTTATTTTATTTTATCTTAAAAGTATGTTATCTGTCCTTCTGTCTATTTATATAACTCTTTCTTAAAATGTAATTATCTGTACCTCTAATATTACTGTCCGTTTATCTGTCCCTCAGTCTTAACATTATTTATTTGTCTCTTTGAATTAGTTTAAGTAAATATAATAATGGTCCTAAACATAATCAAAAACTCACAAGATTGCAACGTCACAGCAGCCCCAAAATTCGATATTCGTCCAATTTGAGCTTACCTGTAAAAAAAAAATATTAAAATTTTGCATAATTTTTTATATGAAAATTACAACAACAAAATGTAACATTAAAATAAACTGGTAAAAGCACAGGGATGAAAATAAAATATAAGTTGAAATAGTAATAACAATTATTTAAAATAGCTTTTTCACGAATTATTATTTATCAGTAAGTTCAACACAGGGGTGATTAATGACTTGATACAAGGCGTGGGGATAGTAAGATTAGCTTAAGAGAAAATGCAGCCACAATTGCATGAAGAGAGGGTGGAACAAACAGATGAAATAACCTGTCCATCAGTGCACCTGCCGGAAATCGCAAAAAAAAACCTCCTCTGTTAATCGACTGCCTGTAGAGAGATTCGAATCTATTACTTCCTAAACCATTGATACACTTCTGCCGGTAGTATCACGATTGTTTAACTCAATCAGATGTGTGGAAAAAAGTTGAAAATGTGAATGTTATTTACAGCCGCATAGAAAATTATCCATGAAAGTATTTTAATTTACATTCCTGACTAAATTAACTGAGCTTACACTTTTGCGTAATGTAGGCCTAGAGTAAATTTAAATTACCTATATATATATATGTGTGTGTGTGTGTTTAATGTGTGCATATATAATACTCATTCCAATGATACATGTGGTTACCGATATGATATATTAAATAGTCTACTTATTAAAAAAAATCACGCTGATGGTCCTCGCTAAAGTAAAAATATGTAAAAACCTATGCATAGCTTAGTTACTTTGCATAAATCACACACCAACAAGTGGTCACGCAGTTAAAGGGGTCAGGTTCTAAATAATCCAGATTAACTTTGGTGAGAGTCGAGGTTCGAATCTCAGCCGAGTGCAATGTGGATGATTATCCGAATGATTAAAACCAGTGGTTTTCCCCCTTCCATCTTTACTCTAATGCGGATGCATTTCATAAACACAATCTTTCTTAGCTCTTCCCCTTAGATTAAATCAATAATGGTCATGGAATTAAGTGTAATACGTATTCAAAACAATAATACTAATAGTATTTACTAGCTTAGTATTACCCACTTCAGTGCCCAAATGGTATAAGGCATCACCCTCACAATATACTGTATTGCCGATGACGAGGAGATTAAGGTTCAAATCCCGGGCGGGTGTACTGAGGATGGTTTATATTAAATTGCTCTCCACTCTCCCTTCACGCAAATGCAGATACACTTTCTTTAAATCCAGCCTTACTCATCTCTAATCCACCAGCGTAATTAGTACATATACGTATAACACCAACGAGTAGTATAACGCGGTGCTAAAAAAAACCTTGGTATGCATTTTCTTAACACATTTTAGAGACCTACAAACTAACAAAGCAATGCATCCAAAATCACAAACAGACCCTTAGCCCACGAATTTCACCATTTGTGTGGTTATAAAAACCAATAAACAACCTAATATGTAATTTAGGTGGCATCCGGAATCAAACCAATATCTCCTGGATATGCATTCAATCTCTTGACGGAGATGGATCGAATAAAATCGTCATATTTTCAAACCATAGAGAATCTGGTTCTAATTCCGGATGCACACGTACATTGATTGAATATAGTTCAAGAGGATCAGAGTTGAACGAAAAGGTTCTTGGTGTAAATAACCCAGACGTGTTTCGGACCCCTTTTGACTCTTTAAGAGAAAGAAAAAAACATAAATAGGGACATTATTAATATAGTCACTTTATTTATTTTACAATTTGTTAAAATTGACTCAATTTGACAAATGTTACAATTATTACAAAATACATGGTCTTGCGTATGAGTGCAGGAAAGGTAATATATATAGTCCGATCACTATAAGAAGAAGAATCTTATCTGAGAGTTCAACAAGTTACTAAATGTATGTTATCGTAATAGTAAGCCAATACAATAAAAAATTTCTTCAGCTGTCACTTTTAAAGATTGTGTCAATTCTGAAAGATTTAATATAAATATAGTGATCTTTTATCAGGTTGTCAGTGCTGCTCTTTTTTGTATATCTTATAACGGGTTTTATTAAGATGATTCGACTATAAAAACCTCTACCATAGGCGGAGATGACATTTATTTTATTTTCCTTTTTTTTTTTTTTTGGCACAGCTTCAAATCACGAAGTCGTTTCCACTCTCCCACCTCCCTACCGCCGATCAGTGAAGACGTGTGAGACAGCGAGACCCTCATTACGAGATCGAGGGCGTCTAACCACCGAAACTAATTACTACCTCGTTTGAGAAGTGGAACAGATACGTTCTCTTTCTATCTCTATCTCGTTCTTCGTCTCCCCTATAGAAAGAGAGGGAGGTATTTATTAGTACCGAGATACTTAGTTTTATTTATTTATTTCACACGTTATTGTACTTAACCTATTTATTAAATTATCTATCTATCATCTACTTCTATCTTATATATTAATAAAATACATAAAGTGAGGAATTTGTGTATGTCTGTCTGTGATGAGCGTTGCGCGATATCTACTGCACGGAGAGGTCTGGAATTTTTAAATTAGTAGCTCCTGTGCACGAACATGTGACCCTCTAAACCGGAATTTTAAAGTTTGGATTTGATTATTTTAAATTAATTAAAAACCAGGTCAGAAGAATTCAAATAAATGAAATTATTTAATTTATGTCTGTTGGAAGCCAAGGAAATCGTTGCCAGGGGGTAACCACGCAAACCATTACGTTGTTAATACGGTTGAAGGAATGTCAATTAAACATATATGATATTTGTGGCTAGGTTGTTATTCATTGTTACCTTTATTAGTGGTCACATGGTCTAAGGTGTCCATCTCATTAAAAAAATGTTACTTTGTCCTAGAAATGCTCTCGTTCTATCGGTGTAGCTACACTAATGTAGTAGGGATGAGGAAGGTAAAGTTTTAAGGAAATGTACATGATTTTTTTTTTTTAGGGAAAGCTGTAAACTTTTTTTTAACTCTATACATACGATCCTAGCTCGNACTTTTTTTTAACTCTATACATACGATCCTAGCTCGAACCTCGAACTTACGCCGTCAGCAAAAAAAATAAAGAAGAAGAAAATGAAGTCTCTGTACTCGTGTCTACCGGATTGGGCGGTTAAAAAGTCGGGTTTGAGATGGTAAAATGTGTCCCAGAAGCTATTTTCTACTTCAGTGAAAGTGCAAGACAGATAATGCCCTATCTCGCGGGGGTTTAGCCTGGGAATAACAAAAGCTCCACCGCAGTTAGACGCTGCCCACAGTTCCATAATAAATGACGTCAAAGGATTGTATCTCGTCCGTTTGCACCCTGTGGCCAAATATTGTAAGTGAAGGCCTTCTTTGACAAAAACCACAATACATCTTTGATACAATAATGATAGTAGTATGAATGTGTCCCATAATCTAAAAGAGTAAGTTAGTTTTTACTCCACTCCTGCAAAATACAGTCTGATATAAAAAAAAGGAGAGGTTTAGGTTGAGCCACAAGAAAATATATTTTTGTAACTGTAGATTTAACACAGTAGGGTGTTAAATGTGCAGTGAACTAAGGGTGCCAGGTTAGATTTCTGACAAGGCTGAAAAAAATCATTAGGGGAAATGAGGTTCCCTTTTCCCATTGATGAATTAACAGCCGGTGGACTGGGTGCTATCTTAGTTTTAGATTTAAGATAGAGTTATAAGTTCTATGCTGATATAATCAGTAGGTTCATAAAGTTCACGTTAAATACTAAAAACACACACACACACACAAATAGGACACACATTGGTGCTCGCATGGTCTAACACAGGGGTCAGCAACCTTATTCATACCGCGGGACGTATGGGGTTAAAAAAAATTGGTGGAGTGGTTTGAAGGAAAAATCTAGCAAAAAAATATCAACTTCATGCTTCTAATAAAGTAATTAACTATTAGTCTATTTTAATGACACAAGTGTTTGTTTGATAAATATTGTATTTTCCTATATTTATTCCCATTCTTCCCCCATGCGAATATGGGTATATTTCTTCTAAAATTATGTCTTAATCATCCCTATTCTATTTGCAGGCAGGGACGAGGTTAATTATTTCGCGCCTTTTGAATACCGATTTTAGTTGTGCACCTCCGCGAATCAAGCAAGTAATAAGAACAGGTGAAGTAACAGATGGTGAGATCATACAATCATTGATAACGTATCAGAATTATTCACATCAGAAAAGATTTTTTTTAAAAAAAAGAGCCTTGTTTTGTTTTGTAAATTAGACATGACACAGATTTTTAAACACTTTGCGGTTACATAAGATTTAACGCCTATTTTATTTTGCTGGTCTGTTCACTTCAAGGCTTATTATTTGATTTAACTAAGTGGTAGGGGTGATTTCAGAGGAAATTTATTAGCAAATGCACGGGTAGTGGAGTGAAAAACCTAGTTAAACATAGTTGAAGAAGTCTTCGCTCAGCGCACCTGGCCGAGATATGAACCTAAACATCTCCATTACCCCCAGGTAAACGTTTTGCAAGCCTGATACCATAGATCCCGTGGCCACCCATCTAATTCACCCCTTATGGTAGGGGTGAGTGCATATATTTATATATCGTTTTCTTATATTTTCTTTAAATAGATTCATGTATAAATAATACAAATAAATATCCCTTAACGGACGCCTTTGAATGGCGAATTCTTCTTCCCAACGGACAGTTTAAATTTGCCCTTATATAGTATGTCCCCCTAGCGGGAAAGTTTCTAAAATTGTCTAACTACAAAAACGACTAAGGAACCTCAAGGTCACCCCTCAACCCCATTTTGAGCCATAAGAAAGGGTTGTTCCACAGTTTAGTTTTGTGCTCGTGCGCACATATACAGTACATAAAACCTACTATTTAATTTTACTTGTGTGTGGTTTTGTGTATTATAACATCCGTACAGTATACTGTTTACTATAGGTATGCATTAGTCATAATTATTATCCTTCATACAATACTGAACAAAGCAGTAATTACAATTACTGTAGCTAATATTCATAGTATAAAGGTTCATAGAGTTTAAACTGTGTTCAAGACGAATGATTTGAAAAAAAATATTCCAAATAGCAGACACCTCTTAGTAACGGACATTCTTTTGATACCTGAAGGTATCCGCTGCTAAGAGATTTCACTGGGGAATATATACTTGTAGCTCAATCGGTATCACGCCTGTTTTATCGAGTTGGCTCCCATGTTTGATTTCAAATATATACTAATATATAATTATCAACAAACTGAGCTAACTCTTTAATAAAAGAAGAATTGATTGGCGTGGGTATTAGTAGTTTTGTTTGATATAGAGCTAAATTACTTTGTGATCCATATTTCGATTTAACTATTTGGTTCAAAGCGTAATGATTGATATAAACAATTATATCCACACTGGAGTGTATTATTATATCATAAATAACAAAGTTATTCAGGAACCAATGGGAATGGTACGCAAGCGTTCTCAATGCCTAAAATGCCCAGGGCACGAATCCAAGTACTTGTTTTCTTTTAAAGCCATTACTGTTTCCAAATGTCCGGGTCAGTTTTTTATTCAAACCATATATTCCCACTACCGGTTGGCTAGGCCTGTCGTAGCTTCATATGATTTATAATCTATCTTAGAACTAGGACAAGCCCAACATCGACTCCACGGCCGTTAATTCATCACTGTGAAAGGGTAAACTCATATTTCACCCATGATAAATATTTCGGCCATGCTTGGAATCGAACCCGGGACATTTACTCGTTAGAGAAACACGCTATCAACTGAGTGGACACAACTTGTGTACTGTATTTATCAAATATTGAATACAATTTTAATATTAGGTTATTTTTTATCTTGTTTTGAAAATAGTTCACAGCATTATTTCACATTATGGGACGCTATTTTTTTTTAACGTTTTACTACCTGTCCGCACTACACACATTTAATTACACTAATGCGGTAAAGGTGGGGAAGGTAAAAGTTAGAGGAGCTATAAAACTTGTGTCTAAGGAGGGGTGAAACCATTTACAGTCAGTCCAATTTTCATATAAAGACCTTTTAGATAATACAAACATATTTATTGGAAGCCCATTATGATAATATTTCACTCTTTTGTTTAGCTTTATTTTGTGGGTATTTATAATACCTATTAAGTGATACCTGCAGATAAGATGACTTGACGTATCAACACGTGTAAGTCGACCTAGGAACTTTTCTAATCGTCAGATTTTCCTATGAAAATGTGTATGTAAGAAAAATAATTAATACATCCTACCACGATTCTAGCGTCAACCTCACCGCCACCAGGAAAACAGACTAAACGAGTTTTAAGATCAGACCACGTGCTCACCGATGCGAGTCAAATACCACTAGCTAAAATAAAAAGATAACCATATAGTTGTGCGTCTATAAACTGTAAACACCAGTTTTGTATTAGAATATTCTTTAAAGTACAATTCAATTAGTAGCAACGGATCCCAGTTTGAAAAGCTCCGGACCTCAGGTAGGAAAAGGAAGGATGGCTCTTCTTCAATTTGCTACTAATCTCTCTATTGCGCTGTTTGCCCGCCAGGGGAGGAGTAGTCTACACTATTTATCACGAAGGACTGTAAGCCTGCAAAGCTTTGTAATGGTCTGGCTGCTACGTCACAAACGCTCTCGTAATGAATTGCCTTTCTCAGAGTCTGCGTAGCTCAGCTTGGATCCTACGGGGATCATACTGGAACATTGTACAAAGTGTCCTCTGCATCTCTTCTCCGGGAAACCAGTTGCATGGGGGGGGGACTCGTTTATTTTTTAAACACATCCTACTATCCGCTCGGGATGTACGCATATATATTGCAATAATGTGTTAGGGATGAGGAAGGTTGAATTTAGATAAAGTATATTTACGTTTGAGTAGAGAGAGAGTGTGTGTGTTTGTGGAAGAACTATATAGTAAAAACCACTCTCAGTACACTCAACCGGGAATCGAGCATTGATCTTCCTATAATCGGAAATCTATTGGGAAAGTGACGACTTAGACTAGTGGTCAGCAACCCATGGCCCACCGACTCATTCTATCTGGTCCGCAAAAGATTTAGCAAACAAACAATTGTGTTCATCACATACAATTATCATAATTATATAAACTCTGGTCATAATCCTATAGTTGTAGAAATTCAAATTGTATAGGTCTTTTTCGGTCATTTATGGTCATTTTGGAATTAGATGGCACATTTTCTTGGTTTGCGTCATTTATAATCTTTTTTAAGTCACTTTTGAGTCAGTTTAAGGCACTCACGTTAAATATGTATATTTTTAAAAGAATATCACTATTTTATAAGGTTTAAATACTGAAACTTTTTTTTTCAACACACAATATTGTTAGGTTGAGAAGATAGTGTAGGCCATGAACTTTGTGTCCTCTTTGCTTGTTTGGTTGTAAAATACACATTCCTGGTGAAACTACAAATAGATTGTAGAGGGTTGCGTTGGAAGGGGGCAGCTATTACTTCTTAAACAAATATTTGTAAATCAATGTTATATTTTGCAGAATTCAAAAGTTTAGTTGTTAAAAGCTTTTCATTGCATTTTACATTAATTACGAATTTTTTCCCCATATTTTAAAATAATTTTTTTGACAATTTTAAGTCATTTTTTAGAATATTAAGGTAATTTTATAGGTATTTTTTTGATAATTTTTAGGTTATCGAAATCCCGGGCCATCTAATAACTAATATCTACATGAGAAATTTAAAGTTGAAATTTTTTAACAATTTTTTTTTTCGTACAGGCCCATCAATTTTGTTTAGACCATGCGGCCACCGAAGCGGGCAGGGGAGACCATTGATCAGAGTATGTTTGAAAACGATACTTAGCGAGACCATCCATAAGATTTATTTAATTTAAAACGATCTAAATTGTTGGTCTGTACATAATACCGTTCAACACAAAGGTTATTTACGATTAGATCTAAGGTAGTGTTTCCCAAACTTACTTTCTAAAATAGAGATTATGGTAAATATTGTCATTTCATTTACCCTCAAACTAAATAAAGTGTATCCTATAATTCCGTCTGCGCTCATCCAGACGTAGTGGTTTGATGGCTTTCGTTTAAACATCTTTTGTAGCACCGCATTTTACCACCCGTCTGGGTTATATTCTTATGTACTAACTACTCTAATGGCTAGGGATTGGGTAGGTTTAATTAATAGGGATTGCACCCAAATTTGCGTGGAAGGAGAGTGGAAAATCATTTAGGGAAAACCACCCTCAGTTCAGCCGACCGAGATCGAACCCCGATCTATCCGTCCTCAGCAGTTTAGTCCCACACGAGAGCAGTGTGTTAGACCATGTGGCCACCGAAGAGGGTCCGCTGGAACTTCATATTTATATTTCATACTCGAGGTGAAATCGTAATTTCAACTATAGACTAAAATTAAGAGAGGTTTACTGCTAACTAATTTTTGAAAATTCTAAATATTTTGAAAACGCATTTAATTAATTCGTTTAAAATGTATACACGGAGAGCATTTTACTTAATAAATAACGATTTATGGTTATATTTTCGGGGGGTGGCGGGTATACTTAAGTGTGGTTTGGACATACATTATTTTGGGAGTTTTTTCTTTCGAAAATGACCTTGAAACTAATGTTTAAAATGGGTGTTGTGGAGTGGGTTAAACGATATATTGATAATTATATTCATCTATTTTTAGCGAGTAAATTAATTTGATGAGAGTTTACTGAAGAAATATTATGAATATTTTCAAAAAATGCATCAACGGTTTTGCATAGAATGAGTAATTAAGGATGGTTTATCATTTTAAAAAAATAGGAACGTATGTAAATTTTTCTAAAAAATAAATAATGGCAGTTTACTGATGATTATGATTTGAAAGATCAACTTTTTTTTAATGTCTTTAACAATTCTGTTCAAAATTAATATTTAAAGAGTGTAACAAACAGTAAATATAATGTTTTTTTCCGGAATACAAAATATTTATGGGTAATTTAATGAAAACGTTTGAGATTTTTTTTTTATTCCAAACTATAATAGATAGACAATCTTATAAAGTATATACGATTGCGCATTGCCACTTATTTGTCTTAGAAATTTATCTAATTATGAACACAAACTAAATATCATATTAAAGCTTGTATTTGTAAAATAATCACTATGTATGCGATCCATAGACTCGACGTTGCAGGCTTAGGAAATAGTACTTGTACTGAAAAAAAGAATGAAAAATATATATTTTTTAACGTTTAAAATCGTAGCCGTGTGAAGCTGTACTAAACAAGAGATAGAGATAAAATTGCGAAAACATTCTGAGTCTCAATATGAAGGAAAAACTCATCGGTGGGCACGCGGATAGAGCGTCAACCCTCGTCTAGTCTGGTTTGCCGTTGACGGGGAAGTCCAAGTTCAAATCCCAGCAGGCTGTTTTGAAGGTGTTTGTTCTTAAATGGGGAAGGTTACCCTCATCTTTCTCAACCCTACTTTAATAATATCATTAAATGTGGCTAGAGGCTGTACTTAAATTACGTATGGATTTTTGTGGGGAGGAGGGGCGGGTTCCGGGGGGCGCCATTAAGTATTTTCTTACGAGGGGAGACGGGGTTAGGATCCATCTTACGTAAGGTTTTTTTTAAATCAATGTTTTGTGGTAACACAAAATATGCGGGTTTTTTGTCAGAAAATAAATATAATAACGATAAAATTTCACCTATATTTAATTTACTTGCTGTAATCGAAATAATTTACGATTAAAATAATATAATTTATTCAATCATAAAAAATTACGTATGATAGAAGGGAAAGGAGAGAGCTTATGGGAAACCTTACAAACCTTTACGTGGGGGGAGATGAGGTCAAAAATCACGAAAAAAATATTTAAATACAAAATAAAATGGAAAATATTCGATAGTTTGTAAATTATTTACCTTTGTTACATAATTTTCAAATTTTTTTTAAAAGAAGAGTATTTAGTACGCTATAGTTTTCATTTTTAATGTCAATTTCTAGTGTCCTTTAAAGGTTAGGCCACTCATGTGAAACACTCATTAGAGTAAAAAGATGGGCAAAAAAATAAATAAATACGTCGTCCGTTTGTACGCGTGTGTGTTTGTGCCACTGTGTGCTTTGTGGCGTTGCGAAAAGGATCGCGTTTGACACTTTCTGCAATCAGACTGCTAAAAGCTGTTACCATCATGTCAAAGTGCATGTATTACGATTCGTGCCAATGCACTAAAAGCGCGACGTTTCAAATAGTTAGCATGTTATTTTGTATTGCAAATACTACATTTTTATGTTCAGTTAAAAAAACGCAAATTAAAAAACAGTCTGATAACTTTAAATCAAATTTCTACTAGAACTCGCATTTCCGTGCCATTAATTTATTTGAGATACTAAACGAAGACTTTTTTAGATTAGTTTGATATTGATTTTTTTTTGTCGCGTTGGGTCTTGAAATAAAAAAGATTGCCAACGAGTAAAAAAAAATTTCTAATGCAGTAACAAATTACGTTTAAAATGGTTTGACTCCTAAGCGTCAAACGGCTTTTATATTTGTAGATAATGACGTTTATAAAATAACTAAACATTTATTTAAAAAGACTAGAATTAGATTTAATTAGAATTATGTGTAGTTAATTATATGAACAGTGGGAGCTATGAAAATATTTAGCAAACTTACGTGAGAAACTTAAGATTTAATTAAATTAATATTAAATAATTTTTAATCTCCGTTTATATCCTTATTGTCGGTTTAAACTTCAATAGTGAATAATAATACATTCATTTTGCAGGCATACTCTATAAGTTCTAAGAATAATGTATAGAATCAAATGTCTTTTTTTTCAAACTCAATTCAAAAATCCTGTATGCAACCAAGTCATCATTAGATAGGCTTAGCCAGGGCTGGCAATCCTTTTTTAGCGAGTGTGTCCTATTTGTTTATGATTTTGATTATCGTAGTGTTTATTTCATGTGAATTTGAGATTTTAAAACAACAAAATGGAATGTTTGGGTATTTTATCATTATTCTTAATTATTATTACAAAATATGTTACAAAACAGCAAAATACAAATATCGTGTTAAAATTTTTAAAACAATCAGTGTGTATGCATGTATGTACGAAATAAAATATTGATATGTAGTTATCCTTAAAATGTTTTATTAATCCCATTATTTCTTACGTTTATGACATTCAAAACACAGTACACAGCTGAAAATAAATGGTACGACAAAATCACACAAACTTTCTCATATTGTGTATTGAATTTTCCAAGATAATTAAAAAAAATAATTTTTGAGTAAACTACTCTTAAGTATGTTTTCCTCAAAAAAAACACTCAACACATATTCTAGTTAATAACAATAATCACTCTTTATGTATACATTTAAAAGCAAACTGTTCAAATCTATTCAACAATATTTAAATTTTCAAAAATAAATTAATTATAAACTACCCTAACATAATGTGTTAGTTGTAAAAATAAAAACTTATTCTTATTTATCATGAAAAACAATTCACAGATACTCATTTTGAATTCAATATTCAATGTCAATTTCAAAAAAATTTAAATTTTCTTTAATTTGTTGCTAGTAAATTACCCTTAAATTAATGTATTCTAAATAAACGATGATACGTTATTATTGATAGTGTATAATAGTCTCTGTATTCCAATTTTTAATTAACTAGGTAGAGATATTTAAATGAAATATCAGATTTTACAAAAATTAGTCGCTATTTAACTACTATTAAATGAGTTTTTTTAAACCCTATCTTTAGAACTATTTACTATACAAACAACTTAGCATGTATCCATTTTAAAGCAAATCTCAAAAGGCTTTTTATATATTTAAATTAATTTTTTTTAAATTAAAAAAATAGTCTTCAACAAGTTTTTGCCTAAAAAACAGTTATATAGTTATATTTGTTATGTCAAACAAATTCTTGATACATACGCCTTTTAAATAAAATATTTTTAACCATTTTCTAAAAATGTGTTATTAAAAAAACTCATCGGTAAGCAACCCTTAATTGAAGGGCTGGGATAAAAAAAAAATGTCGTATAGCCCTATAAACTATAGATATCAAGTTTGAACAAACTCCATCAACCGGTTTTGTATCCGTGGACAGGTACAGATAGACAAGAAGACAAACATGGGGACAGACTGAAATGTAAAATTCATTTCTACTTTCTCGCTACCTTACAGCAGAGGAAATATTGCGATCGTCAAAAAAATCGAACTCGAGATTTTGATGAATGTCAACTTCTTATGACCCTCTAAACCCTAAACAGTGTTTTTTGCAATGCCGTCTGCATGTTTGTCTGGCTAACTCTAAAATTAAGATTAGTTTACTAAAGGGTGAAAAGAGAAATTAACGTTTTTCTTAAAAATGGCTCTAACGATTTTGATTTAAATTCGTATATAGGCGTTGATTAAGATTTTAAACTAAATGGCTATTTTTATTTTCCTAAAAACATGTCTTTCAAAGTACTTTACAGAGGTATAATTATCCATATCTCCGCAACTATTTGATATACTATATGTTTTTTTTAATCATTTAACCTCATCGAGGAAATATTTGTGCAGCAATGATTTATCTAGTTAATTTTAGACTCAACACTCAATATTTACCTATTTTATTGGTCAAAATTTAAAAATGAGGAATTAAATAGCAATTTAATTACTTGAAGATGTGCAACCCTTAATAAAGTATCGAAAATTTTAATCTCAATTCGAAATTTTAATACGAAGTGTTAACCCTTGTAGACCCAATATCGATCTTATTTTTGTCCAAATATACAAATGAACATGAAATTATAAAATTTAAAAGCGGGAGCCAAAAAACGTTTTACGTAAGTAGAAGGTATTTAAGTAAATATCTCAATTTTTAGACAATGGAGCAAGAAAGTCAGTGCGGAGTTCCGTACCATTTATTTGGGTTCGTGTTCACAAAAAACGAAAAGATTTTTCATAATCTCGAGATAGTTTTTTTTTCACGATCACTTGAAATAAGAAAGTAAAAAAGATAAGTTTGTTTGTTTTAAAATGTATTAAAATGTATCCTGAGCATACTATAACTTTCTTACAAACTAGAAAATCTATATATTTTGTATTTAACAATGAACAAAAGAAGGGGGATTTATTTTAAAATGTGTACTTGTATCAATTTTAGTAAAACATATTATTTGTTCTAATGCTACAAGATTTACACGCACAGACGTAGTTGTCGATTGCAATACACTATATTAAAAAAAGGTATACCTGAAATTTATTAAATAAAAAAATTACGAATTGTTTGGAGAAGCTATTATTGTTGTATACACAATCGTTCACATTGTAGTTTTTTTTATACAATGCTAGTTACATCATCTAAATAGTCTAGGTAAAAAATGAAACTATTGGAATGGCGGGTATATTTTAGGTTTTTATTTTAAACGGCTTATCTGGGCGGCTTTGTGAGAGCCGCTCAATTTGTCCAGCTGTTGTTCATATGTGTGAAGCCAATAACGACACATGTGGAACACATGCAACGTAATTTGGAGCAATCGCACCCCACACGCGTAAACACACACACACATATATATATATACGCAATGTAAAGACTGTCGCAGTTTCACAAAATCTATGAACACAACAATAATTCTTTCATCATCCTTCCTTTCTATACGAGGCCGTTTTTAAAAGTATGCCACCATTTTTAATCCTGTATAAGCTTAGTAGTACGCAGCTACTGTAGTGGTAGAAGTAAAATTAAATCCAAATCTAAAAAAATCATCAATTTAGTGAGGATTATAAAAGTAATGCCATATATAACCTATTTAATAATAAATAGGGTGAAAGCAAATTAATATTAAAATTAATGAAATTTATAGTTAGTGATAAAATGTAGCTATTATTATTATTATTATTATTATTAATATTATTATTATCATCATCATTTTTGTTGTTATTATTATTGTAGATGCCCTTTTTGATTTAATATTTTTAATAATAACATTTATTTGTAAATTTGCCCTTGATCATTCCGTTATTTATTTCCCTTCTTGGGCCTCTCGTAATCAAAAAATATTGTCTCTCAGTAACTTACAAGGTGAGCCCTAAATCCCGTTATATTCATAACGAAAATTCTATATTTGTCAAATTCGACTTTTATCCCAAATATTTAGATCTGCATTATTATGATTTACTGTTTTTATTTTTATTTTTGAAATTATATCAATGATTATTGATTTTCACTATTTTTCTTTATTATGGTATTATATTATTATATTTTTTCTTATATTTTAGCAACTATTTATTTTTTATGTATCATTACTTAGCCTTTTAATGATTGTTTATTCCATTTTATTATGTATTTATACTTATATCTCAGGTGTGTTCTTTTCAGTGCTGGTTTGTAGATCTTGTAGCTGTTGGCCAGCAATATAATGAATAAAAGTGAAATTGAAATTATTATTAACATTACCCGCCACGGTGGCGTAGTTAGCTGACACGCTAGTTTCCTGTTGAGTTAGACTGCCAGGGATGGGGAAATAGAGGTTCAAATCTCACTCGGGTGAACTGGGGGACGTGGGGATTTCCTAAATGTTTTTCCACTCTCCTTCCACGCAAATATGGGTTCATTTCTTATATATTCAACCTTCCCAATTCCTGGCCCATTAGTGTAATTAGTACTTAAGCGTATAACACAAACCGTTAGTGAGGCACGGTGGTAAAAAAAAAATATTATTGACATTCATGCGCTTGATATAATAAATACTAACGGATATATCCAAAGACAGATGATTATAAGGTTAGTTTTAGGGAAAGCGTAACCACATCAGCAAAGGCATAGGATGAGAAAAGTGTGAGAAATTCACATTAAAAACACCACTCCCAATGCACCCGTGAGAGAGTTCGAACTCCAATTCCCGTTGGCTGGGACCAAATTGCAATGTGAGTCTTGCACTCTAGGCAGCTCAACCACCGGTGCGGTGTCACATTGATAATTAAGTTCATGACCCGAAAATATGATAGCCTACTCAATGTGTGCCAACGTTAACACAAATATCATCATAACACTTTTTGCATTTTAGTCTACATTCATATGAAGTCATTTATACAATGAAACATAAATACAATATACATACATGCATACAAACATAAATACATATATAAAAACATACATACACACATACATACATACATACATACATACATACATACATACATACATACATACATACATACATACAT
>CABFOV010002254.1:10533-22306 GCA_902141375.1 Timema poppense
AGCTGTATAGCAGCGTCAGATGCTTCGTAGATCTTGCGGGCGAACCCAGAGTTACGGAGGGACAGTTTCTTCAGGAAGTCCAGATCTACGTCATCGCCGAATGCGAGGCAAAAAATGGACGCACTCGCATTCTTGTTAGAGGCAGTGACTGTGTCAGTGATAACAATTGGGTCACTTTCTTCTTGATTCGGCTGACCATCGGTCAAAAATATAATCATTGGTTCCGGGCTTTCATATAATACGTCGTTGGAAGAAGTCAAATTAAGACCCAAGCGGACGACATCCAAAGCTTTCAATAAAGCGCCATAAATATTAGTACCTGTAAAAAAAAATTCAATAATATGTTAAAATTAATCATCTAATGTTATTTTGATTTTAAATTAATAAAACTAGTCAACGGTGATTTTGTATCAGAGGTAAGGTAAACCGATTATTACTAATTTGAAGTGACTGAGTTTGAAAATGCGTAATCACCAAATATACTTTAGGTTACGGTTTTTGAGTGCCATTTCTTTAAAATAATTCACCCTCTTAAAGTTTATAAAATATGTATTAAAATCTGGCGAATTGGAAAAGAAAATTTCACAAAATCGAGTTAATACAGTAGGGAGTATACTCTATGGCAGGGGGGCCCACAGGAGGATAGCCAGGGGGTGCAATTGCCCCTGCTGACTTTAGGGTTGATAGTTTGGCGTATGCGTGAAAAATTCAAACAGCATTCGTCATTCAAATAGTCAAAGTCAAGTGTCCACCCACGACTTTGGATGAATTTGAAACTTTTTCTCATTTTCAGGAGACAAGGATTGCCTTAAAATCATCTTTTGAGGTTTCAATTTAAATACATTTTCCCGGTGGAGGACCCTCGTATTCCCCAACGTAATGGACCAGAGCCTCCGGTCTTCCCCCCACCCTCCTCCCCCACGTTCTCAGAGAAAACTCCTGCGGGCGCCCTTGCTCGACGGCTAGAACCACAGGAGGGAGACATGTTATTTAGTTATTTTAGTGGTTGTGGGAATGGCTTCAAATCAGAAAAAGATAGACATTTCCAATGATTTAGTGGCCTCTTGTCGTGGATATACCAGACGGAACTTAGTCGTATACTTTTATCTACATAATTTTAAGTAATACCCAGTTTTTATCTACATAATTTTAAGTAATACCCAGTTTTTATGCTGTGATTTATAAGATTCACACTTGAAGAATATAAATATATGTAATTATTTGAGTAAAACTAACTATTTCTGTTACATTTGTTAGTGAATTAACGCTCGGCAAACAAACCCTCAAATTGGCTTCGTTGAGTGCAGTGGCAACTCGTGTATAGGCACTGTGGAACTGCAGCACCCCCTATTTCCACTTGATATTATTGATAACATTAAATATAATGAGTCCTTTTTTCTTTAATACTTTCTTTATTTGTGTAGTACAATATATATTCCTTAAGCTTAATTTCTGACTTCGGTAGCCATCCTCCAGTTTATGAAAAATATACAAAAATCTTTATATGGAACTGTGCGCTTCACAGTGCCAGCAACGTGGTGTTTGACTGTTGTTCGCATGCGCACATAAAAGGGGTTTGGAAGGAAGGTGGGACCGTCAGGTATAAAGAGCACTATTTCTCTCGCAGTGACCGCTCTGGCGTGATGGTGGAAGGAATTTTTTTTTTTACTCGGCGTGTGTTGTGCTTAAAAACCATGTACCATATTATTGAATGTGATAAAGTGAAGAAGAATGTAGAATTATATATTATTATTCTTCTCCCAGCTATTATATTTGATTCATTTTTTTCCAGTTATTTTATTTAACAGAAAGACTAAATGCACTTGCAGTACTTTTATATGTAGAAAAATTTTCTCAATTGTCATCCAGATATCAAGGAGAAAATTATTGAACTTTTTGCGCAAATTAAAACAAGAATAATTGATTTCATTTTTAAAAGAATAGATCACTCTTGAACTGTAACAATTTAAGTTAAAGTAAGTAAAAATATTTGGGTTTTTTTTAGCTTAAGATTTTATCAAGTTCCTGAATATATTTTCTTACATATTTTTTTCCTTTTACACAATTTTAAAACAAAGGCTAAAAAAAACTCTGGAGCAGCACCCCCACTAATTTTAGCTCAGAGCCGCCACTGGTTGAGTGTTAAACATATTATCTGCAAAGATGCTGTAAAGCGGGTGATAAGTATAAGCGCTGGGGGTATTATATATGTGCGCAAAACGTGCACTTAAAGCCTGCAATTCTGGCCAAAGAGTAAAAAGTGAACCATGCCTTTCATGGTTCCGGCAGTGTGGAGAAAACAAAGAGATATCATCGGCTGATATTTATTCCTTGCTTCTTAATTGTAGGAATAGACTATAAAGAAGAAATGTACAGTAAATTATCCTAATAATTCATCAATTTGTGTAATTTACTTATTTGTGCCAAAATCTCTAAATAAATACCTTTAAAATTTGCAGAAATCATGCAATGAATGTCAACCAGGTCATTCTTAAGAATCTCGAAAAAAAACTTCACAGAAGTCTCTTGAAATATTTTAGCTAAGTTACACAAAGATGACTAAATTATTTGATGAGAAACTTGAACCGGAAGACATCTAAAGTATAACTACTTGCTCCTAGATTTCAAGAGGGGAATTTGTCGGCAGAAGACCGTAAGGTTTTGAAACTAGGATGAATGCATTAAGAGAGCGTGCTCTCTCTCTCTCTCTCTCTCTCTCTCTCAGAACAAGGGTATATTTAGTAACAACACTCATGGCCTTATTAGTTCTCTCATTATACATCAAGATCCAAAGGAGGGAATATTATTTGTCCACTCAAAATAGAGCTGTACTTCATAATAGCAACATAATGTATTCCATTCTGTTCCCATTTCTCACGCCACGCATAAAAAGATGTTTTAGGAAAATATTAAAACATGTATTCACGTTAGTGACTATTCACAGCAATAATTGAATAAGTGCGTATATTTGTTACTTGAACTACAATTGGGGTGATCCCCCTTTTTTATGTGAATAGAACCGCAACGTAAAAGGTGATCTTTATAAATGAAGATGTGAACTGCTTGATGTTTAATAAAGCCAGAAAAAAAAAAGTTCAACATAAACAGCTATTGGGCAAGAGCATGGGAGTTTTTACCTCATTTACATCTCAAGATAATTTTAATCAAACATTTTGTGGAAGATATAATTAAATCTGGAAGGTGACGCGTTTAAATATATTCGCAGATGGTTCCCAGGCACCAGTAATACTAAAATAAAATGATTTTTTGGGGGGCTAGAACTAATGTAGCTTATAGAAGATTTAAGGTGACCTTGCGGTCTAGGGGTCTAGGTGCTGGCGGCCGGGGTTCAATCCTCGGTCCCGATACAGATTTATCTGATTACCAAACCCTTCCTTCACCTCTGACAAGACATCTTGTGAATGTGGGGAATGTCAGACCTCCACCGTGGTTCGGATTCCACGTCAAACTGTAGGTCCTCCATTTCTTCTCACAATCACCCTACCATTACACATTAGCGTAAGTGCGTATAACCCGAACGGGTATTATTATTATTATTATTATTATTATTAGCACCGCGTCTTACTACCCGTTAAGTTTATAGGCACTTACGCTAATGTGTAATGGTAGGGTGATTTTGAGATGAAATGGAGGACCTACAGTTTAACGTGGAATCCGAACCACGGTGGAGACCTGGCATTCCTCACATTCACAAGATGTCTTGTCAGAGGTGAAGGAGGGGTTTGGTAATCAGATAAATTGGTGCCGGGACTTGGGATTGAACCCCGGCAGCCAGCATAGAAGTCTGACACCTTACCCCTAGACCACCAGGTCACCAACGGGTAGTAAGACGCGGTGCTAATAATAATATAAAAGATTTATGGTTCGATTGAAATACTATGAGAAGTTTGATGGGAATGTTTCTAAAGGCGTAGCGATGACATTCCCTTGGTAGCCACAGATGGGACAGTTACGAAGAGATGGGGACAAAACTTTTGAAGGCCTATGATATGCCCCTCCAGTTCCAATTTCTGAGATCTACTATACCTCGACAAGTGTAATGAGATGATTGATGAAAATCGGTACCAGTTCTATTAGTATATTTATATTATGGAAAGGAAATTCCAATGGAAGTCGAATCTTAACATGCTTAAATATTATTGTTCGAGATGCTCCGACATCGATTACAAGAGTAAAACTAAGAAACCAAAGAATTAAATAGCATTTCAATCAGTAATTAGCTTTAACATATTATTTATTCAATTTTTAGACTATAAATAACATTAATGCTAAACCCTTTAAAATTGTAACTATATTGGGACTTTCTGGTAATTTTCACGTTCAATTTCTTTTAACAAAATTGTAACTAGATTGGGACATTCCTGGTAATTTTCACGTTCAGTTCCTCTTAACAAACCTGTAACTAGAATTGGGACTTTTCTGGCCATTTTCACGTTCAGTTTCTTTTAACACAATTATAGCTAGATTGGGACTTTCATGGCCATTTTCACGTTCAGTTCCTTTAAACAAAATGGGCAAGATATTTATTTCCTGTGCCCTAATAAAAAAATTTAAATGTATTTTACAGCATTTTCATCCACCTGCTATGGATAGTTTATTTATTAATATTTAATACATTTTCTTTTTAAATTAAGTGTGCTTCAAATATGTTGAAAAATATAAATTAATCATAGAACTAATTAACCTATATCTATTTGTAAAGATTGGTAAATATTGTGTATATTTTTACACAATAAAAAAAGTATTGCTTTAATTTACATTGGATATGAGGTTATTATGTATTAGGTTTTTTAATTACATTGGGGAAAAAATCTGTTTCTATTTATTAAACAAAAACTTCTGAGATAATGTTCTTGTTACATTTCAAGTTGAAAATGTATTTCCTCTTTCAGATTATTTGACTTTATTGGCTAAAAGAGGCCTTTACTACCCTAATTCGAGGTTAATTTATTATTATTATTATTATTATTATTATTAAATATCTAGTCTAATTAATAATCTTAATGATATTAACTCTACATGGTTGCATTAGTCGGCTATTCAACATTCTATTTTTAAAAAACATCTTCTAGAAATATCTTATGCATAAACTTTTAAGGAGAGGGGGCGTTTTTTAAAAGCCCATGTCTGGTTCAGTAAATACTCTTATTCCTACACCCATTAAACACAGAAATGTTATTTATTTCTGTATTAACTTACTTGAATAAGTTTCCAGACGACCGACAAATTCTTTAGCAGCTCTAATGTTACTTGGTGTAACAGGTACGACGGATAACCTTGACAACTCTGGCTGTGTAATATTTGGTATTGTTTCTCCGTTGTAATAATAGTCAACTGCTGGAGGACTGTTATTTTCTGGATCCCAAACCTTTAAGATCCATTAAAAGTGATAACTCAAACACACATTAAAAACACAAGTCTGCATTTTATATATTATTATTATTATTAGCACCGCGTCTTACTACCCGTTCGGGTTATACGCACTTACGCTAATGTGTAATGGTAGAGGTGATTGTGAGATGAAATGGAGGACCTACAGTTTAACGTGGGATCCGAACCATGATGGAAGCCTGGCATTCCCCACATTCACAAGATGTGATTAATGCACGTCTTGTTAGAGGTGAAGGTAGGGTTTGGCAATCAAACAAATCTGTGCCGGGATCGAAGATTGAACCCTGGACCCCCAGCACAAAAGTTTTAACACCTTACCCCTAGACCACAAGGTCATCTGCATTTTATATAAAGTTAAATATGTGTTAATTAGTTGATAAATATAGAATTACGAATATATACCTAAATATATACCTGAACATTTGTAGAAAATATAATTATGCTGAAGAAATCTCCGGGTCTCAAATCACTCAGAATAGTAGCCATGGCTTCACGAAGCTGCTCAATCTTTTTACCAAACATAGAGCCACTAACATCCAATACAAAGGTGACATGTTTCTTGAGGGTCGGGAGGTTTGAAGGTGCAAAGAAGTGGACGAAGTAGCCTTCGTTTACCTGGAGGAATAAGTTTACATGTTAATAACATTGCAACAATATAATGTTTGGATCACACAAACCAGGGTGAAATAATATGAATACATGTCAAACTTATTTGCCATTCACACAAACCTATGTAGCTTTTAACTGACCAGTATTTGCTGTGGATGAGACTCTCTGTCAACGTCATAGCGCACCACCAGTTGACCTTTGACACCCTCGCTGTTCAGTTGTTTCTGTTCTTCTGGAGTAGGAGCCCATCGTATGATGGCGGAAGTGTCAGACAGTCGCTCGATCTTTGCCAGAGGATTATCTGGCGAATGCAAGGAAAACTATTATAATCTCTCTAATGTTTATGTATTTCTCATACATTCATATAGCAACAAACACTCGTATTAATAGTTTTATTCAAATTAAAAAACCACACTGATCGATACATGATCAAAAAACGTCCATCTTGGGGTTATTTTTCGGATTATAGGGTGGAGGTGGAGGAGTCCAATTAAAATCTTGTCTGGGGGGTATAATTTTCTTTTTTCCTAAATGGTTTCCCATTATCCATACTATCATACGCTAAATGCCTTAGTGGTACAGACAAAGTTATTATAAAGTTTATAAGGTCCTGTGAATGCAAAATTTAGCTCTTAACCTAAATCAGCCAGCTATGTGACTACTGAGTAACGTTTCTGATATTCATGTTGTAAAATAAGGTAAGAGCCGAAAGGAATATATTGAACTAAAAGGCTAGTGAAAAAAATTTCACTTTATTTTTTTGTGGCGTGTTTTGGCATATAAAGATAGTTAAAGGTAAAGTTAATTTTATTTGTGTTTTTTTAAGATATGACCTGACTATTCAGGTAATATTTCGAAAGAAATTAAAGGATATATAAGCTTATAGCTCTATATTTATTAATTATTTTTATAATATTCTCGCTAAGGGGAAATTTAAATTTGTAGCTAGAGTCAAACCTTGTGTGGCATTTTCCTGGTTGATATCATTGCTTTCTTTGAGTGCAGGAACTTCCAGGGTTGTAATCTTGCTAGATTCGTTGATATAAACCTCTACAGAAAGATCTGGAACAATCTGAAAGGATAATTGTACACTATGCATAATCAAAACAAATTTCACAAACGCAGCATATTTGTGTCCAATTAGTATTTTATAGTAATAACATAATATCGATTATAAGAAATAACGTGTTCCTATGAACTGTAACGGGCTAACCAATTTAGCCCTGTACTGCCCAAAATTGCTGTGCTTAATCATTGGTCAAGAACATATATACGGTACCTTAATATAAATGCAAATCTATTAATGTATAAATCTGCATGTGTTACATACCACGTCTCGGATACATCATGGAACAAGACCGGCGCCATCATAAGGTCTACCCTACCTCGCCGTTCCGAGAAATCTGCACTTTACCAGTCCGAGCATCGACAACAACCGAGTGCAGCCCGCGGCTTGCTCGTCGTTTGGAGCTTCGTTAGTTTGGGCCTACATCATAGATCCCAAGGAGAGGGATCTCTCTACCCCCTCCCCCCCCTCTTTCCTTCTCATGATTCTTTGCGTTCAACCACTATAAAGCTCCATGACTCGCTAGGTAAAGACGCGATTACAATTATTCATCATCACCCCGGGATAGTCGACTCTCTCCGACGTCCGTACTTCAACTCTACTATACGCAACCAGTGGCCACGACGATGACGCTAATGGACCGACCGGACCGACGAAAGTAATATGACGTCTTCATGATCTTTCAAATCTGTGGGGAGTCGGCGGCTCTATGGCCGGGTCCTAGTCTTAGGTGTTTTTTTTATAGATTGTAGAAATGATTAGTTACTCTCATTATAAATATTCTCTGTTGTTTAGGCTTGGCTTTTATGACTGGGTTTACTTGACAGGAAGTCATTTAGTATTTCACAATTTTCTTCTTGGTCCTTAAGACCAGCAGTTTAAATTGGGAGGATTCCCACACCTTAGCCCGTATGATTATTCTGTAGCCAATGAGGCAGTTAGTCGGAAAAGGGGCGGTTCCGGTTGTTCGGGCCTAAGTGAAAATACCTGGTTTGGTTTATTTAACTTGTGTTGTTCGCCTGTTTCGGTTTCAACTTGTGGGTCATTTCTGCCCGTCTGGCATGGCTCGTGTTTTGTACCTTATTTAACTTGTGTTGTTCGACAGTATCGGTGCTCAACTTGTGGGTCATTTTTGCCCGTCTGGCATGGCTCGCATTACTCTCACTCAGACGTGTCTTTGCCCTAGTGGGAGCTGGGTGTCTCCCACCTTGTTGTTTACTACTCAGGTCATACCTTTAACATTTGTGGCTTAGACCAATTGGTCGTGCGCCAGCCCTTGACAAAACAAGGCCTAGAACGCTTAATTGCGACTTACCCTGTACTATTAAATTGTTGTATGTTTTTTCGGCCTACCCGTCTGTGTATGAAGCCGGACATATTGGAACTTTGATAACTTAACCTGTCTGATTAGTGGATAACAATCTGTGGGGCTATTTAACTTGGGCAAATCTAAGGACTGTTTCTGTATGTATCGGTTTGTGTTCTGAAGATGATATTGTACTTTCTCTGCCATTTGATTCATTAAACCAATTTGTTAAAATGCATGTATATAGTTTGCTTTCAAGTGTCTCCATTTATGTTTATTAACCTTGTCTTAGCAATCGCTGTCTCTGGTGTCAACTAGAGCAGCGGTTTAAACTAGATTATTTTTTGGAAAGCTTTGTATGGACGTGTTCAAATTTAATAAAAATCAATATTTTTGAAATAAGTTCCAAGAGAACTAATTTTTTGTCATCCATTTCGAATTAACTCGTAGATCATCTTTTGCAAAACGTTTTTTTTCAACCTAATTGTACAGTCAAATGTAATGCATTCGATTTTGTTTTACTTTAAGTCAAACAACATTATTTCAAATTAACAGTATTGCTGAAACATCTCGTCCATTTGACATATTCTGTTCAGTGGCGGAGATCAGACCCCTGTAGACCTGCTCGTGCGGTGCATTGCAGGGGTGGACATTACCTATACATTTTTACTTAGTTATCGTAAATATCACATTTATCCATAATTACTTTTAGATTAAATGGGAATATAGAATTTCTGTACAGCAAATTTTTTTTTTAATGAATCGCATACTAAAGCTAAAAGTAATTATTGTATAACATAAATGACAGAAATCGTTCCCTTTGATTATTTATATGCATATGTAGATTGGATCGTTGGTGTTAGTACAATCGTAGGCGGCAAGTCTTGTCGCAAGCCACAGCGTAATCCAATTATAATATAAGCCTCTTCTGGCTACTAAAATTTAAGACCTCTGCTTGCAGTAAATATCGCGTAATGCTCATGACAAACAGGTAAACAAACTAATAATTTTATTAATATAGATACTTGTGCGTTCCATTTAATATCAAAATTCTCCTTGATAAGTCTATGAACACAAATTTACTACTGTTTGTAAAAATTTAATAAATACCGATGGTTTGTCAAAAATACCCGAAATAAGGATCTTTTTAGATTTACTGTTTGATAAGCCTCTCAGCCCAACAATCTCAAAATCTCCAGCTTTCATAATTTTGATTTGATTGAAAGATAATAAAAGTCAATGGTATAATATTGTTATGCCATAGTTTGTAAAGGTAATACATACGTTTATTTAATTTGAGTAAAGAATATTTATGTACGACGTCATAGAAGGAAATGGTTTAGGCAAAGAGGAGTTTAGGAAGGATGAGGATTCAAATATTGGATGACGAAGGAAAGAAGAAAATTATTTGAGCTGAAAGAGGAGGCAGAGCACAGGGCACATAAGTGGTCTAAGTTCACTGATAAAAGAAATACACCTAGCAATAATAAAAATAATAATAAAGAGTATTTCATAAACAAGAGAATATTTATTACGTTGTGTTTAATTCTCGATCGGTTTATTGGACATATACATTCTATTAACATAAATAAACATATAAATACTTTCAAGGCTTCATGACAATTGTATGACTATGTACAAAATGGGGTTTGTTTAGAAACTTTGGATAAGTTAGATAAAAAAAATACGTTTTAATTTATTTGTGCTGGCCAGAGTCTATGCAAATAGCATGGGTGTACACTGAAGGTTTAAGTACCGCATATGTCAAATTGAAATTAATCCCCAATGTATTTGTATTTACCTGTCCAGGGTTGATGTTAATAGCATGGTTGTAAACTGAAAGTTCTCTCTTCAGTAATTCCTCATATGTCAGATTGAATGTAACTTTCTTCTCTGATTCGATATTTACAGACACTGTAAACCTGTTGGAGTTACGTGAGCTGAAAATACAGAACAAACCATCGATAAGAAAATAAAACCTTAGCCTTAAATAATTGCTAGTAATTAATTTTAAATTATACACAAAATAAAAATAAGAAGATATCAGAGCCATTTTGTGAAGTTAAAATTTAGATACTGTTTAGTTAGAGGACGTTTGAAAAGTTCGACATTATCAGAGACCTGAGCAAAGAAGTACAATATTTACCCCAATGGTAAATGACTGTAATTAAGTTTGACTTCTAAACGGATTAATCCTCATCCAATTCCACTCAAGGTCATTCGACCATCAAAATGTAATTTCACAATTTTTACACTTGTTTAATTATAAGCTATAAATATGTTGAGTCAATGATTTCAAATAATTAACTACAGTAAATATTTAAACTTGAAATCCAAAGAGAAATTATAATATATATTTCAAATTGAAATCCAAAGAGAAATTATAGTAGATATTTCAAATTGAAATTCAAAGAAAAATTAAAGTAGATACTTCAAATTTAAATCCAAAGAGAAATTAAAATAAATATTTCAAATTGAAATCCAAAGAGAAATTAAAGGAGATATTTTAAATTGAAATCCAAAGAGATCTTAAAAACTGTAGTAGCGATAGTAACATTGTAATAGTTTTTAAATTATTCACTTAAGTGAAGTCTTCTGTTCACAGAACTATTATACTAGTCTCGGCGTAGTTATAAAGAAGAAGGCCTTTAGAGGAAGTGTAGTCGCATTTGTATAGATGAAGAGTGAGAACTATTGAGGATAAAACACCCTCGATACTTATAGCCTGGATAGGGACCCGTGACCTCTCCATCACCAACAAACCAGAACAGAAAAGACTGAAGACTGATGGCGCTGGTGCGGAATTCCCCTTCTTTAGTCTCTGATGATTACGGTCCAGTACGATATATTTAATTACATATCTCGAGTTGACCTCACCTTTGCACGACGTGCGCAGCTGTTTGTCCCGAACTCACGGCGGCGTCGTATTCCTTTTTCGCTTCCTCCTTCTCTTTCACGTGAGCCCTGTACACATTGCCGTCAATTTCCCTGGAAATAGAAGGGGAAAAAACTTCAAACTTGCACGAACAACTTGTAGCATGTCACTCAAATCAAACGACATCTACAAACTGTAATCTGCACCAAATGCTAAAATAAGATAAAGGCATCCGAAGAAGATAATTAAAACTTAAATATTCTGCAATAATATAATTTGTGTTCTATTCATATTACGTGGATGTTCCCGGATACGATCAAAATGCTTTCACCAACTGTTCAGCAAATATGATGGAATAGAAGGCGTGGCAGTTTCGATGGATGTCTAACCCCTTGAACTTAACATTGAAGGAAGACCCGACTATTGCTGGTCCGATGCCGCGAGTTACAAACACTACTCCCCTAACGGAGTTCCTTGGCACCTCTTTCTCCACTGCTCCAAATTC
>CABFOV010002254.1:23590-36032 GCA_902141375.1 Timema poppense
CGTGCTACGGGTAGTTCCGATGTTTTTGGAGTTGTTAAGCCCCCATCATAACTATTGTAACCCCATATCACCTTTTTATGTTAATTGTATAATAAATCTATTTTTGTTACCTATTTTACTCTTTTACACTTATGAAATATGTTCCCCAAACCTACTTGGTTAGAAACCTTCACACATTCATTCAAGCATTTGAATGAAGATAATTTTAAAACAGACGTCAGAAAAGATTGTGTTCGGCCATTCCGTGGTAGGTTGTTACATGGACGTTCATTATACTATTTTAATCAATACGTTTAACATTATGTCTATTAATAGGGTAAGGACGAGAAAGTGGCATGTTTTAGATTAATTGCACACGCATTAGCGGGGAGAGGGGATGGTAAATTCACCGTGACAAACCATATGTTGAAAACAATCCCTCATGCATCCGGCCGAGATTTGAGCCTTGACCTCCATGTCATTAGGAATTGAGCCCATTGGGAGACTAATCCCTAAGACCGTACGACCACTGGTGTGGGAAGCTATTTACTATAATAATATGCCTAAGATAATATTTGTTTCGTGTACATCCCTTGTGCAATTTAATCTTTTTCAATATGGCTCAACGTTGTAATTGATGTTAACAATCAACCTGTTATCTAAATTATAATATGTGGGCTTTTTTTTTTACTCAGGGGTGGATCAATGATGCAATATCTTAATCTGAGTAAAAGAAACAAATCGATGTATTATTAATATCAATTCATAGTCATCTAAAAATCTAACATATTTTGATCAACTACCGTACGAAGAGTATTAAAAATTGTAACGGTGATTTATTTGAAAATATGTTGGGTTTATTGAAAAACTCACATCAAGAATCCTGATATGAAAGCGGTTTCTGGCAGCACGACGGTGAAAAATACTTCTTTAGAGATGTTTGCTCTGTTGGCAACCCTGCTGGTAACCACCGTGCTTGCATAACGGTACTGGATGTTGGATACGATGTGAAGGCTGTAGACATCGGGTTTGATATCCTAAAAACATAATACATCCATTATTATTGAACCAAACCCTTCCTTCGTCTCTGACAAGACATCTTGTGAATGTGAGGAATGCCAGGCCTCCACCGTGGTTCGGATTCCACGTTAAACTGTAGGTACTCCATTTCATCTCACAATCACCCTACCATTGCACATTAGCGTAAGGGCGTATAACCCGAACGGGTAGTAAGACGCGGTTCTAATAATAATAATAACTATTAAAGTTCGTTTAAATTATTAAAGTAGCCTACATCATATTTTTAAGGGTTTTGGAACATTACTGAAACAGTGATGCGGTTGGATTGAATTTTATCAAATTTAGTAGAGCCTGAATGACGTTTTACGCAATAGATAAAAACAAATGTTAGTGACTTTCCTTTTCAAGCGAGACTTTCAACACCACTGATTACAGTACTACAATAGCGGTACTGAGTGTTGAATACAATGTGTGGGCTGTACACATAACTGTCCTAACTTCCTGGATACACACACGTGCACACACATGGTGCATACCTTGATTTTCTTACGAATCGACAATTGGATTAAGTTAAAAATAAAGTACAAAGATATTTGCTGATGTAGCATAAACATTGATAGCGTTTTACCAGAAGATTATTGTTCCGTTAAAACTAATTATAGCCCTAAAATCATGGGTAGTTAATCTACGACTAATTTATGAAAATTCTAAATATTTTATAAATGGCTTTACACGATTTTGTTCAAAATTTACATCTAGGGAGTGTTTTACACGGTAAGAAACTCTTTAATCTTGTTTTTTATTAGGGTGGGGGGGAGGGGGCTAAATGTTTATCCAATTAAATTAATGATGGCTGATTATTGAACATTTGGAATATTTCGAAAATGGCTTTTATTGTTTGGTTCAAAATCTATATAAATCTATACGTAGCCAAACTTTCAGCCATTTGAAACAATAAAAGAATTTAATATTTCTAACGTTCAATATGTGTTGCATTTGTGTGAGTAAAAAGTGTATTTATTGTTTTTAGAAAAATAAAATATTCAGCAGTTGTACTACTAGGGGGGGGGGGGGCGGGGTCTAAATCCTATCAATACTTTATTATTTGATTAAATTAAAAGCGCATGTTTATCCAGTTTGTACAATAATTTATTTATTTTCCCTTAAATCTAAAGTATTTTCACGTTCAAGAAATATACATGGTAATCGATTAGATTATTTTTCAATATTTCTGATCATCAAATAGTTAATCTTAACGTCCACCATTTTAACTATTGTCTAACAAATATATTTTGAAATATTTGTTGCTAGATTGACAATTTCGAGAGGTTAAACAACAGTGAGATTTATTCTAATGAAAAAAAAAATCTCATTCCTTAACGAAGTTATGTTCATAAATAGCTGCATGAGATCTTTTTTCTGGATTATGTCACGTGACCACTTCATCTTTCAGTGGAATAAGCTCGCAAAATCTCAAGCAGAATTGAGATTTTAATACATGTCTGGTTTTACGCTAAGGTGTCAGGTTTAGTTGGGTTTTTTTAATATCTGAGGCACTTTACGTACACTCTTTGAGCCGGCTGATTATATAAATGCACGAGAATTTCTATGAGCGAAAGCGAAAGGGCCTATCAATTTCACCGGGAAAGGTAATTTCACGTGCCACAATTGACATGGGAACGATGGCTTTATTTCCCCACCAAAGTAAGTTGTGCTACGGATTTTTACCCCTTAAACAAAATCCGTTGACCCCCAACTGGGTTTGAACCCACGAACATCGGGTCTTGAGGCGAGCATTTTACCCCAACACCACCAAGGTCAAGTTTAAAGATTCTGTATGAGAAACAATTGATAAAATCCCAAATTAAATATATAAACCAGGCTCAAATAAATGTAATCACAACATAAATTGACAAATTTTCAATCTATCGGAATGTTTGTAGTGCCTGTTTGTAATATTTGTGTTCTAAAATAAATAAATAAATAAAGGAAACCTGATGAAAATAGATTAATTTTAAATAAAAGGAATGCCAGGCCTCCACCGTGGTTCGGATTCCACGTTAAACTGTAGGTCCTTCATTTCATCTCACAATCACCCTATTACACATTAGAGTAAGTGCGTATAACCCGAACGGGTAGTAAGACGCGGTGCTAATAATAATAATAATAATAATAATTAATAATAATTTTAAATAAACATACATATGAAAAGACAATAGAAAACCTTTTATAGAAATAAACTATTACCAGTGTATCTGGTTGAGAATTGAACTCGGGTCTTCTTTTGTCAGTAAAGAAAGTTTTTACTTGAGACCATTACGCTGGTTCATTATTTTAGAGCTCAGAAAGTAATATCTTGGTATGCGCTGTATATTACTATCCGTACGGTCTATTCACATGTATACACAAATGCGTCAGGGATGAAGTAGACTTTAAGAGGAAATGCATCAGCATTGACGTGGAAGAAGATTATAACAACATTTAGTACAAAAAACAGTCTCATTATACCCGTCCAAGATTCAAATACTGACCACTTCCCCGTCACCAGCACACAAGATCAGATGAGGATGACGTCTTAGCCCGTGTTCCCACCGATGTGGGTGGGTCAGAAACATTAAACTGATTAAAATTAATCGTTAAAACAGGATTAAATTTTTTTATCAAAGTTCATACGCTATCACTGTTGACCTTTATTTCTTTATTAAATAACAGCACAAACAACAGAAAATAATTGCCAAGTAAAACTAATCAAGCTTGGATATTGCACCCAATTAATTTTTGTACTAACCAAATTACTAACGCATTTAACAAGTGTCCCTAATTATATTATCAGCATGATCAAAAAATTAATCACAAGACCATGTCGGTGTTTCCCCTTCGATAGAGATTAATTGACTGCCTTTAAATTATTATTATTATTAGCACCGCGTCTTACTACCCGTTCGGGTTATACGCACTTACGCTAATGTGTAATGGTAGGGTGATTGTGAGATGAAATGGAGGAGCTACAGTTTAACGTGGGATCCGAACCACGGTGGAGGCCTGGCATTCCCCACATTCACAAGATGGCTTGTCAGAGGTGAAGGAAGGGTTTGGTAATCAGATAAATCTGTTCCGGGACTGCCTTTAAAAAAAAGTTACGTTTTTTTTATATTGTGGTTAATCTGTAAGCGACGCATGTGATGATATAGTAAGTCGGCTTAATACGTACTCAGTTTGCCCCAAATTGTAACAATCGTACCTTGGTGGACTACACAAGGGACCCACTTACATGTTTAATACATCTAGTTGTTGTTTTTTAGTACCTATTTTTTAGTACCATGTCTTTCTATCCGTTCGAGTAATATGCTTATGTAATAATTACTCTAATGTTAGGGATCAGAAAAGTTATAATAATAGGAAGTGTACCGACATTTGCGTGGAGGAAGAGTGGAAAACCAATTTGGAAAAAATTCCGTCCACTCGACCTATATTCGAACCTTGATCTCCCCGTCATCGGCAGTCTAAACCACTACGAGAGTAGCGCGTTAGGCCATCCATCAAAGTGTGTAGTACTCCTAGTTAAGTAAACTTTTTTTTTACAAAGAGACACATCGTAAATGAATCAATATCAAACCTCATTGATGAGCACGCAGATTAAACGTCAAGCTCATCTAACGTGGTTTGCCTATAACTTGTAGGTCGGGATTGGAATCCAGGCCGTTTTTAGTGAGCCCCCCCCTCTAAATGGTTTCTCATTCTCCTTACACACAAAAGTAAGAAAATTTCCTTTAACATTTTTATCTTCTCATCCCTAATCCATAGGCGCAATTAAAATTTAAAAAACAACATAAATATTACGACACAATCTTCATACTTCCTCAAATAATGTATTATGGTTTGTAAATTGTAATCCAATTTTTGAAATATCAGATTTCAGTAAAATACACATTAATAAGTTTTCCTAAAAAAAACGTTGTTATGATCATCATAACAAGCTTCTTCAGATGTAAATTTTGAACAGAAGTGATATAGCTATTTTTTTTAAGTTACAGATTTTCAAAAAAAATATTTTCAGTAAATTACTCTTAGTTTGATTAATTGCATCTAAATATCACTTTTGAACAAATTCATCAAACCGTTTAGACTATAGGTTACAGGCAGATGCACTGAGGGACAGATAGATTTAGACATTGAACAGAAAGCATTCAGTCTTAAATTTTTGTGTTCAAGGTAAAAGGGCGTAGAAAATGAGGGGACGGACCCCCCTCCCCCTAAAATTAAATGGACCTCACTTAAGTAAGCTATAAAAACTTTTATTGGTAAAGTATGGTAAAAAAATTTAGTAGGACGCCCCCCNTATCAAAATACATCATAAGCTTGACTCTTGAGATCACATATTTTCACCAATACAATACTTTATTTAAATTAATTAGTAAAAAAAAACACCATATTTTACCTGATTTTCCGTAACCCCTTCTTGATTGCTGTCTGGGGAGTTGGATTTGCCCGCCGATGCTAAGAATGATTTATCCTGAGCATTGACGTCACCACACCAGAACACTGCTGTTAGAATCACAACTACCGCCGAGGTCTTCATTGCTATGAACACTGACTGGTCAAGGTCAGGAAACACGGAGCTTATAAACAGTAGCTAGCGGCTGGAACGACCTCTCTCCGCCATGGTAAACATCACGTCATGATTCGGGGGAATCCACCGTGGACTATTAGCGAGAATTAAGTTGATTGCGTTCATTTTTAAGAAGGGATGGAAGTGGATGTGAGTTAAGTTCAAGATGTTTGCAAATTTGATGGCAGAGAAAACTTTTTTTTTTGTGCCAAAATCTCCTAATACACTGAACAGTAGTTGATTCGTTTAATTTTGGAAATTTGGAAAACCCGCTCCCTAAACTCCATTTCACCATCTCCCACTTGTAAATAAAAAATAGTTAACACTGATTTTGTTATTTGGAGTGTTCCCTCTACATTCCTGGAAAATTTAGTTTCCTGCTTACCCTAAAGGGGTTTTTCTAATTAAATGCTTCCATTCCCTTCCCTATCTTCCATTTGGGTACCAATTGAGGTTCACTTGATTCGAATTTTGAAAAGCCAATGATGGAATATTGTTTACCGGCCTTGAAAACCCACAGATATAAAAATTTCTTGAAAATTAGAAAAAAATTACAATTTTTGAATTGTTTATACCATTTAGGTATTGATTTTAGGATCAGCTGACTGAAATTTTGAAAAAATTAAAATACTGTTTTGTTAATCGGTGTTTTAAGCACCCGAAAATCGAATTTTAGCAGATGGGGCAAACTTGATTTATTTATTTGTTTTGCCCATGAGGTAAGCATGGGGACTTTTTGGGGTCACAGATTAGGTCCTTTTTCGATTTTTTTGTTTTTGTTTCAGGAGTTCTCACATCATTCTCGAATAACCAGGAAACTCCACGTCGAATTTAAACCTTCTATTTAACCGGGAAGTATGGAAAAACCTCTAGAAGGGAAAACATAGTATGGATTTTATATAATAGATCATATATCAGAGAATGTGTGTATAATACTGTATATAGAGTGAATTATACTGACGGCTTCTTTTTGAGAAGATGGGGAAAGGGACAGGGCTCACTGAAGTTGTTTTTCCCTAAATAGTTTCCCATTTTCCCTCAAACTAAATCCAGGTACATTTCTTCTAAATTCTAAATTATTCATCCCTTTTTATTAAATGTAGTATGCAAATATCATGATACGTTGCACGCACAAATATAAAACATAGTTTTTACTTATATAATTTATTACATGACTCTCGAAGGGGCAAATCCTGCCCTGCCCATCAAATATGAGCAAGTGCGATGCGGGTCAAACACATTAGATTGGTATCAAGTTGGACAACTTCAAAGCATAATATTCTCTTGGAACAAGATCTTATGAAAGTACAGTCTATTTTTTCATAGAAAGAGCCTTTTAGAAAATACATATTCTTTTACGAGCAACATTAATAATATTTTATTTTAATTTTCACTAACGGCGATCACAGGCCTTGGAGACGACGCCCCGACCGTACAAGATGCCTCCACCACGTTCTGTCCTGAGTCTTTTCCCTCTAAGACTATATATCCTTGAGATATCTGGCCACACCATCACTCCATCTCATTCCGTCCTGAGCCTTTTACCTCCAATCCCCCTCACAAGACTATATATCCTTGAGATATCTGGCCACACCATCACTCCATCTCATTCTGTCCTGAGCCATTTACCTCCAATCCCCCTCCAAGACTATATATCCTTGAGTGATCTGGCCACACCATCACTCCATCTCATTCCGTCCTGAGCCTTTTACCTCCAATCCCCCTCCAAGACTATATATCTTTGAGATATCTGGCCACACCATCACTCCATCTCATTCTGTCCTGAGCCTTTTACCTCCAATCCCCCTCCAAGACTATATATCCTTGAGATATTTGGCCACACCATCACTCCATCTCATTCCGTCCTGAGCCTTTTACCTCCAATCCCACTCCAAGACTATATATCCTTGAGATATCTGGCCACATCATCACTCCATCTCATTCTGTCCTGAGCCTTTTACCTCCAATCCCACTCCAAGACTATATATCCTTGAGATATCTGGCCACACCATCACTCCATCTCATTCCGTCCTGAGCCTTTTACCTCCAATCCCCTCCAAGACTATATATCCTTGAGATATCTGGCCACACCATCACTCCATATCATTCCGTCCTGAGCCTTTTACCTCCAATCCCCCTTCAATACTATATATCCTTTAGATATCTGGCCACACCATCACTCCAACTCATTCCGTCCTGAGCCTTTTACCTCCAATCCCCCTTCAATACTATATATCCTTGAGATATCTGGCCACACCATCACTCCATCTCATTCCGTCCTGAGCCTTTTACCTCCAATCCCCTCCAAGACTATATATCCTTGAGATATCTGGCCACACCATCACTCCATCTCATTCCGTCCTGAGCCTTTTACCTCCAATCCCCCTCCAAGACTATATATCCTTGAGATATCAGGCCACATCGTCCCTCCATCCAGTTCTGGGTCGCCCCAGAAGTCTTCGATTGCCAGATATGCCTTACGTAGCAATTCTCAGACTTCTTTCCGGCTGCTTTCTAGCAATAAACATTATATTATGTTACTGTATTAGTGTTATTTTATAGGTATTGATCATATATATATCAAAAAGTAACAGCTGCGCAGCTCACACTATTTGATGTATGAACATATGAAAGTAGATCTATTTATTTTTCTAGCCGTCATATAAGGCTCTTACTATTAAAATTGGAGTGTAGTCTAGCTTCTAGAGCTGTCAGATAATATTCAAGATGATGCTGGTTGACAACAAAGTACTGTCATGTGATTTATAACCTCATTGGCTACAATGATAGCCTTGCAAAATATATCTATTAAACTTATTACTTTTTTTAAAAATCGTAAGAGCATTAAATGTACAATACTCACAATTAAATTACTGTATAGTGGAAATTCTGCATAAAGGTTTATTCAAAAAAGATGTGAAAAAAAGTTCATTATTGAACAATAAAATGTACTACACAATCTAACATACTCTACCATAGTATGGTGGAATATGTCTATACCCTATCTACAGTAGGAGAGAAGGTAACAGGTAATAAAAATTACCATGTATCCATACGCCAAACGATATGATCTGAAAGACCATAATATTATGTTGAGTTGTTGTTACTTGTGGTAGTCAAAAGTTTCACAAGCAACTTTTTTTTATTATGTTTTTCTTTTTAACAGTTTTTACATTTTTGGAACAAAAATTTGTGAAAATTTCCGTTTAGATGTTTCTTTTATGGGGAAGCGACATCTGTGGTTCACTTTGGTAAATGCTTTTCAAATGAGAGCTTCTAAAATGCTACGTTCTCTTGTTAAATTAAAATAGCGAACCAGATGAAAAGGTTGATGACGTCATATAAACCGTCTTCAGATGTGTTCATGCGCTGTTCACAAAATTAAAACGTTTTATTTTGAAAGTGATATTTTGTATGGCTCTTTCTCTAAATTATATATATATATATATTATTAATAAATTAAAAGTATTATAAGATACAAGTGTAAATATAATACTTTTAATTTATTATTTCATAACATTTTTAATTCAAAATCCAAAGTAAATCTAAAAAAATTATCTAAATATCTCAAATTCAAACTAACCATTTTCATGAGTATCCAGGCAGCTGATACACAATAAATTAATAACCTTAAATATGCTACATATAATCACACACATTTTATATGCTATTTAACACATACATACGCAAAACATACATACATAAAAAACATGAAATATTCAAACACAAAATATAAAATCTTATAAAAATTATCATACGAAAGACTTAAATCATAATAGATGAAAGCCGAGCTAACACATACCCTGTATTAGGCAACCCGCTCGCGTCAGTGTATAGATCTGTCTTTTCATTTACTAAATCAATAGGCTAACTCCAATTTCATTTGACATTCTCGGCAAATGGAGTGGTTTATTAAAGATTTTTTAAGTTAGGTTTGAAATGAGAAGAAACGCGAAAAAATTAACAATGCATAGGCTTTGAATTCTCCAAATATTTCCTTCTAAAATTTTAATTAAATGTTATTTTTTTACCATTGATTTTAATAGAAATTTCATTAGGAATCATGGTTGATTCAATCTGTTCAATTTTTCAATTTTAATAAATATAGAATTAGCCTAATCCTACTGTATATCTTGTTTACCACAACCTAAAAATGAATCACATAGTTTTATGAATATATTTTGTTCTTCCATGAAGTTATGAAAATGCCAATCACACAGTTAACCTTAGAGAATTGTTAGTAAAGTCTGTTCAGCGTAGGAATTGTTTTCTGAAAGGCCTTTTTCCCCACCAGAAATATATTATATAGTAGGATATTGTAGGAAAAAAGACCTTTCAGAAAGTAGTTCCTACCGTGAATGGAGTATACATTCGTTTGATAACACTTTTTAATGCTCATAAAGTGTCACTAAGCAAATAATTATTTCCGAATATGTTGACATAAGTCATTTTCAGCCAATGTTTGCAATAAACATCCTTCAATATTGTTAAGTTCTTGCAGAGAAAATCTGAGGGGCATCATGTTTACTGCGATAAAATATTCATAAATCCTAAAACATAACTCACTGTTTCTCGGAAACTAATTGGACAATCACAGTAGTTTTTTCAGAATTTGTTATAAAAACCTTAAAAGACATGAGAATATTGTTAAAACTCTCATTTTCCAATTGGTTTGCTTTGAAAAAAATATTTTCTTATGAAAGAACTGCAGAAATATTCTCACTCTGTGTAAAAGTGTTGTCATAATTGAGATAGATAGGTAGTATAAGTGTACGGAATAATCATGAACTGAATTTTATTTTGATATAAGACTCATTCCTCTAACACCAATACTTTTCACAGATTGGTGTGTTTAGTTACTAGCTCTTCACGCGCGCTAGGTTTTCGATAAACTGGAGATTGTTAGATTGTTAATTTTAATTTTGTATTATCCAAACTGAGGTAGCCATACAATGTATAGACCACTCATCACACGAGGAATATATTCTATAATGGAAGTTAGTTAGTACTTAGTATACATTCTATAAGATTCGTTTTGTAACACTCACTGGCTCCTTAATTTGTTTTTGTTTAGTGTTTAGTTATTAATACAATATAATTTCTAGGGTGTATTATATTTAGTTCAATAATGACAGATTTCTTTATTATAAAAATTGTCACGAAATTTAAGAAAGTTAGAATTTTAAGAGATAAATGGTGTGTATATGAGAATTGTAATCAAATAAATAAAAGTATATTTTTATCTAAATAGATACATTATAATTTTATGGTATGGCAGCACTGATAAAACTACTACCTGTTTGAACTCGTCAACCGCTCTTTGAAGGACGTTTATTATTAGTCGGCATTAAGAAATAACTTTGAAATGAAAGTAAATTGTGAGGTTCCATTAGTGCCAAGTTAATCTTTGATAGTGTGAAACGTTTGTATTAACAGTAAAATGGAGATTAAAATTAATCGTGTTGCTTTAGTGTTATTATATTTAAGCGCGACGTCTTTAAAAATCGCGGACTCTTCTTTGTTAGATTGGTTTTGGTCATCTAATAAATCGAATTCGGAACAAACATTGGATAGGCCTACAACGCTTAAAAAAGTTCCTTATGAACTAATGACCACTGATGAAAAGTTTCTAGAAGATGCAAAAAAATTTCTTGATGTAAAACTTTCTGATCTTGATGTTTGTCAACATAAGGTAAGCCACAATAAAACTAGTTGACTCATGTTTTGTATGACTCACGTTTTATTTGTAGATTAATAGCGTTAACACTAAACACAATCTACACATTTTTCCCGGTTCAATGGTTTTTTTTGATCCAATAATTTTGAACTACTTTTGAATTGTTTCCTTGAAGTTACACTCATTATCCCTTAGGCCTAATTGTTAAAAATGATTGTGTTAAACATGTTAAATAAATCATAAATATTTGCTTAGTAAATTAAGTAGAAAATTTTCATCCAAACAAAACTAAAAATAAGCCAAGCTTGGTATTTGTAATCAATCATAACCAAGTAAATTGTAAAAAAAAATTTTGTTGGTATTTAATTTTTTTTTTTTGTATGTTAACATTCCTTTCCATTTGATGATAAGATAAATAAAGTTCGGTTTTCATAGGAAGGGTTTTTTTTAGAAAATAGGTCTAACATATTTTTTGTGGCAAAAATTAATTAAAGATTAACAGGTCTATATTTTTTTTTATCACTACTACCTAGGTTCAGTTTGGATGTGTATGTATGCATACTAATTAGGCTAATGGGTTAGGGATGAGGAAGGTTGAATTTAGAGGAAGTGTAGGCCTATTCTATTTCAGCGGAAAACCAATTTGTAAAAACAACCCTTCAATACACCTGAATGAGATTCAAACCCTGATTTCTTTGTCATCAGCAGTCTAGTCTATTGCAAGAGTGACTTCTTAGACCATGCGGCTGCCGAAGCAGGTTCTGTATTATTGCTGTTATGTTATAGTTATATACTGATAATATATATATATATATCAAAAATGACAGATGCAGATCATAGTGATTACAATAACCCCATGGCTTCTTTGGTGCTGACTGACAGCTCACAGCTGACGGTTTTGAAAAGTTACCAGACCAAATTATGTATCACTATGTCAAACCAAATTATCTGCAAAAACATGTATTTAGCAGCTGTCACTTCTGACAATCAACACCAAAGAAGCCATGGGGATACTGTAGCATATGAATAGGCTCCTACATCCCCCACAGAAATGTAGATTTAGTATCTTTTCTATCATTTAAGGCCCCACCACTGATGAGAATTAGATTGTACCCTTTTATTTTTTTTATGAATCTTTGTATCTTTTTTTTTTTTTT
>CABFOV010002254.1:36304-63225 GCA_902141375.1 Timema poppense
TTTTTTTTTTTTTTAATTTTCAGGTGGTGTTAAAGCTGCGGAGCTCTTGTATAACTATGTCGGAAGAAGAAGTAGCCAAGATGAGTGTGAAACTACTGAATTGTCAATCTGCTACCGAAGGGCGGCAACAGTTTCCGTGCACGGATGATATGGTTGGTTGGGTTTTACATTTTTAACAGCTGCCATTAGACATTCTAACTAATTATGGCTAGGTTACATGGATCTAGTTAATTCAATTATAAGTTAAGTGTAGGCCTACAGTACTCTTTTGATGACTTTTTCTACGATGCTAGCAACCCATCTCTTAATTTCCTGGTAAATGGACATTTGGAGCACTATTTTTTTTAATTAAAAAGTATTGTTTTACGGTCAACTTTGACAACATTTTACTTAATATTATTATTTTAAAGTAAGTTAAAGTCATTGATAATATCTATCAAAAGTAACAGTTGCAGATCACATGACTTGATGTATGAATACATGAAAGTAGCTCTCATTTTTATCTAGCTATCAAATATGTCTATTTATATTATTTTTTTAAATAGGGTAGGCCCTATAGATATTTTAAACTGTGAGTAACTTAGGTGTGTCACACACTTGTCTATCATAACTTATACAAGAGCATCACTTCTCACTGATTCTAGACGACGGTTGTGAGTCGGAGTGGGTACCACAAACTCACCTGTCATATGCCAGTCGTGAACATGTTCTCCTCAAGGGAAGCATGTGTACATGTGTAGTAGCGTGCACAAGCATCTCTCACCTGTTGGCAAAAGTTAGAAGGCTCAAGGCCTGGGCCTACAGTAATTTTATTGAATGTAGTAATCTAAGACTTGTGTGAATGTTAGCTTAGAAAATTTCAAAACATAGACTACTAATTATATTTAAAAAGAATTATGCAAATTAACTGTGGGAAGCCATCAAGTTTGGACGTTGTAAATTATTGATTTTAAATATTTTTATGTTTAAATATCCTGAAAGAGTGTAACTTATAAACTAAACTATTTTGTGAATCAAATAAATAAATAAAAAACATAATCTTTTTAAAATAGACTAAACAGTTTTTTATTCATGCCTAGTTCTTCAAATGTGTCTGTGACCTACCAACAGTTCTGTTGGATAGGACATAATCATGTTACACATGATAATTATTGACATCATTACCCCGAGAAAGACGAAGGGATGAAATTTACTTGCCCATCAAGTTTTTTTAAGTCAATTTATTATATATAAATTTGACCCTATTTACTAGCTTTCTGAGGTAATCATAAAAATTCAATTTTGTTATGAAACAAATTTAATATTTTCTTCCATAGGTCAGGAGGGAAAGGCTTCAACCTCTTAACATGATTTTCACACAAACATTTGTGCACCTATTCATATTTTTTTTTATATAAATTAGGTTCTGTACTTAAAGTTCACAGATGTATTTTTTAGTTTTAAAAATGCAGGGAGTCAAGAGTTTTTGTTTTTTAACTCATTCGTTTTTTGATAAATATTAAGTTGTCTTAAAATTGGATCAACTCGGGCTTAAAATGACAAGTATGTGTTTTAGATCGAGGAGTCTTTCAACTGGTCTCGCCCCATTCACTTCAATTTCAGAAGTATTGTCTTGCCTTTCTTCTGTTATTCATTCATTGTAAATATTGTTTATCGATATATATTTTTAATGGTATTATTTTCTAATGGTTTCAATTAGTAAATTTAGGGTGCTCGTTTCACAATTTAAAATTCTAAACAAAAACTGTGACCTATAACTCTATTATTTTTTTAACAGACTCTGAAAGAGTGTACAAGTCCGATGGACGCAATCATGTGGAACACTTATCATCTCATGAACAACCGAGCACTAGCTGTGTGTCATTCTGTCAAGAATATGCAGTTCCGCGCCTTGAATGAGATGACTGTAAACAAACTGATGACTGCCGCTCATGATCAGTTGGCCTCGATGGAGTCTCTGAAGGTGGGTCATTTTACTGTCACACTCTATTTCAATATTAGTGCAGCATTTTTAGGTCCATCTACAGTCCAATTTTCATAGAAAGGGGTATTTAAAAAATACTAGGAATAGGACACTCGAATCCTATACATAGTCCTATTTAAAAGATTTGAAATTTATAAAAATCTCGGAAAAGTAGCTTTAGTACATTTATGACTTTGACAGTTTAGAACTTGGTAAAAGGAATTATATAGACTTTTTGTATGATTTTATTTTCTAAATTTATGGTCACTTGTTCGCCTGGGATGACGGTGAAACAAAGATGTTGGTTGCAAACTCTTTTTATGTTATATTTAATATTTTAAAAGTAGTGAATGTAAGTTACATATGGCTATGAGATAAAACTCTAAAAGAAAGAGAGAAAAAATGTAGTTTTTTACTAGCCAGTTGGGTTATACGCCTATGTGTTATCAGGGTTGTAGAGTCAGTGTACCAAGCCTTTTTTTTTTCCTGACCCCTTCATAAATGACTAAGGTATATTAATTAGTAATAATAAATTTACTGCAGTAAAACGCTAAGATACAGATTACTTCATTAAAGGCCTCTTTGACATTGTGAATTTATATTTGAATAAATATGTCAAACCAAATTACAAACATTAGTTCTAAATTGTATATATAAAAAAAGTTGTTTTTATTTTTAATTCGGAGTCAAGTCATTTTTACAGATTTGGACTCCACCAAAAACTGCTTCCAGCTCTACAACCTTAGTACTTATTACACTAATGTGTTAGAGATTAGGAAGGCTGAATGTAGATGAAATTTACCTTCATTTTTGTGGAGGGAGAGTGGAAAACCATTTAGGGAAAACTACCCTCAGTAGACTGGACCGGGATCAAGCCCTGTTCTCCCAGTCTTCAGCAACCTAGTAAATTGCAAGAGTAGCGCCTAATACCATGCGGCCACCAAAGAGGGTCTGTGAAATATTAAAATATTATGAAATAGATTTAATAAGATTAATTATTTGGTTTATGATTTGTTTTAGTCAGCTGGTTAATCAGCAGAAACATTTTCATAAAAACGTAGTTTCCCTGGTATTAAGTTTATAAATAGCTGATGCTTTGCCTTGTATTTGGGAGTTTGGCACAATATATTTATCACCATCCTTAAATTGAAAGATCGTCTTGTCCAAATCCTCACAAATAAGACACTTAATATGAAAAAATGTATCTTTGAGGGGTGCATTTTCACCTAAATAAATTTATTATATCTTTACATTATTGTTTCAGATGTAGTGTACAAAAATTAAGGCCCCGGGTCTTTGATCAGTTTAATAGAACACTTCCACTTCCATGAGGATTTATTTGATTGGCCAAAAAGTCCACTAAGATGATATTGGTTTGGTTCAGTTTGAAACGTGTATATTGATTGAATCAGTATTACTTTCTTGTAGGACCTACAAGTATTTTCTACAATAACTGTTCATTCATAGGCCAAATGTTTAAAATTCTTGAACTTTTTTTTTTTTTTCATATTACAAAACCCTAAACTCTAGGTCCTATAGCGATTTTAGATGATTTGAATAATTTCAAACAATATTTAATAGCATATATTCAAATCTTAATAAATAAATTTTTCCCTTGCTTTCTTTCAAATATATTAATTCTTTCCAACATAATTTATTCAAGGACATCAACACCACATGGAAAACCACAACAAACTTCTCCAATATCAACACTTAAGCTATATTAAAAAAATTGATTTGGTAATTTTTTTATAAAAAAGATAGATAAGTCTAACTGTTTAAAGGCATCAAAATTAGATTACAAAATGTAATGTAGCTTTTTACAAAAAAAAAGTTACTTGCATAAAGGCAAATAAACAAATTTGAAAGATATAAGCATAGGCCTACATAATTTATCCTAAGCAATTGTAACAGCAAAATTAATTTTTTTAAATATCTAATTTAATGTTCTCTGAAAATGTTAAAAAGTACAAACAATGTATTTGTTTTAAATAATAATTAATTTGATTTTTTTTTAACCTAAGTGCTTAAAATAAAAATTAATTTGGTTCTTTTTTTATATACCAGGAAAGCCAAGTGAAAGTACAGACGATGACTTCACACACTCTGGAGTCTGTGGCTAAGAACAACACAGTACTAATGTCACAGCAGGATAAGCTGTTTTCTATGCAACACAACATCAAGGACTTTGTTGCTTTGAATTTACGAGAGCTCACTCGTGAGAAGGCCCTCATAGCGGCTGGCCACCAAGAAATAGCCAAGTTAACCGCTGACATAAAGAAGAGCGTTGAGTTGACCTCCGTGAGTGCGGCCACGCAGAGAGTTGAATGGCAGGAGAACCACAAAGAGCTTTTACTGCAGATAGATAAAATCAAAAATAATATAAATGCAGTCTTGGACGGAATTGAACTTCGCACTCAATTAATTACCTCCCATAACGATATGGTGACGACACATCACAAAGTTTTGATGGAAAACCTCGCCAAAATCAATGGGACGGTCAATTTTTTACTGAATATTGTAGATCGATCTCGAGATGAATTCAATGCTCGACTCGGGTGGATTGCAAGCCGTGTAACTGGCACAGGTTAGAGTTTTGATACCGCATTTGGCTACAGTCCAATTTTTAAATGAATAACTTTATCCAACTGCTAGTAAAATTACTATATCTACTGTCATATAGTCTTACACCAGGTCATGTGATCTGCAGCTGTCATGTTTGATAGATAGTTTTCAATAGGATCTACCTTAAATAGTGATAATAAAGTAAAATGTAATCATTTTTGTCCTTAAAAATATATTTGTATCTTTTAAAAGGTGATTTTCATGAAAATTGAGCTTAAATTAGTGTATTTTACATTATATTGCAATATCTAAATAAGACACTGATAAAAACTGTTTTTTTCTCGACAATTGTAGCTGACAGTTTGGACCAGGTGTATATCTTCGCTCTGCATGGCGCCTACCTGATCGTGGGCATGATCATATCTTCCTTTGTTAATGTTCCAAATTTCACTCGGATGTTCTTGCTCCTGATAGTCATTCTTAATGTTATATTGAGTCTACAAAAAGGCCCATACTCACCAATGGACTTTTTCACCATGACTGTGCTTATGTTCGCTTCAATAGCAGGTATGTCTTGGATACTGATTCAAATATGGAATTCTTTTGTAGTCAGCTTTGAAAAAAAAATAAAAAATTTGTGAACCAGTGGATCTGAAATGGGCTCAAACTCAACCTTGTGAGGATGAATGAGAAGCTACTTAAATAAATAACTTCAGGTCTGGTCTAGAAAATTGGGTTTAGACGCTGGAGGGTTTGTTGTGCTGACCATATAAACCCTCTATCCGCAAATGTTGGTACTATTATTGCTACCAGTGGTGGCTGCTTAGTCAATACAACTTGATTGCGGATTCAACATGGCATTTTTGGGGGTTTTTAGCAAATAAATTCAGAGTTATTTGACTAATGTTCCTTGTCTTGTTTAGGTCCTGTTCTTTTTGTTTGTTAGTAGAGAAATTATTATTAATGGTAAGAAAGATAAAATCCAAATATGTGTTTAACTTAAGTGGTCGGTTAAAGTTATTTTTTTATCAATAGTAATAATTTAAAATCTTATCAAAATTATGTTTCATTAAATATGTTCCAGTGCAATTATTCGTGCAGACGGCCCAGGCTTACTTTGGTCCCAAAAATCTGGCCGCATTGACCTACTCAACTAAGTCTAATTCCCCTAAACACGGCGAGAATTTTGTACCACCTGCCAACCCAACCCAGAGCTTCAGTGTATCTAATTTTTTTAAAGAGCATGTGAGGCGTTTTAAATGTAAGTTTGATGTTTGTTTACGTTTAAATTAAATTATCACAGTGTTTAATAAGTGTTTTGATAATGTTTATTTAATTAGGGCTGTGCAAAACTTTGCATAGAATTTCAAATTTTGAGAGGATCATTCTTTGAAAGCCATTTTATCATACCATACCAAAAATTATATGGACGTAGATCATTATGTCTGTGCTATGATGGACTAAATAGAAAATCTATTATTTTTGTTAATTACGGCTCTAGCAGCATCTGATATTATCGTTTAGATTGTATAATGGCACATGGACACTATCCCAGGTTTGATTCCTGTGTCCAGGTGTCTATTTTCAATTTAAACATTTGCTTTTATCATATATATATATATTATTAAATTTTATATGCATATAAAATTTAATAATATAATTTTATCCTAAACTTAGAAAATAACATTGTGTAAGATGATAAAATAATTTTTAATTGGTATTTATTTATTTCAGCATGGTGGTACGATAATAAATCTAGCCGAGCTCATAGTCCACAAACCAGAAAACATACCGACTATTTAGCCAAAGATCAAGAGGCAACTGAAAGTGATTTTTCCTCAACTTCGGATGAGGTTAGATAGCTCTATTTCATACCTTAATTTTGTTTGTTGTAATCAAAAATCAATTTTAAAATATATTTTAAAAAAGTTGTAAATTTAACAGTATTTTTGTAAAACTTATAATTTATTTTTATACGTGTTTACTAGTAAGTTTTTTAATATTTGTTTTATTTTATTCTATTATAAATGCAGAGCTACTTGGATTGAAAATTACATGTTTTTCAATATATCTCAATAAGGAAACCTCTTTTCGCTTTATGAGGCAATTGTATTATATTTGGAAGAAAGTACAGGAAAGATGGATAGAAACACATAAAAGGGACAATCACAATATGGCTTTTACAATGAAAAGAAGAACACAGTTCACACTTTACATTGCTGCCATTGGACAAAGAGGTCATGGTTGCCTCTTTAAAAAAATCAATCGTCACCGCCCAATTCCCCGACCTAGGTTTCATTCTATCGGAACTCATCAGGGAGGAGTGTGAAACGCGTTAACACAACTTCCTAAAAGAGGAAACCAAAAAAACACAAACGTGAAAAAATGGAAAATTGTAAAGAGTGATAGGAACATGTAAATAGTGAACTGTGTTATTCTTTTCATTGTAAAAGCCATGTCTTTCAGTGTGTAATTATTTTAAATATAGAATAACCAATCTATATTTTTAAATCACTAGTGAACAAAATTTTAAAATGTTCACATTTTCCACTTTACTTAACGATTAGTGTTATATTGAAGATGTTTAAAAAAATGCTTATAGGTAACTTAACTCATTTTGTGGTCACGTTTAGATTATAAAAATGCATTCAAGTTAAAATGTTAAAAAATATGCTATTTTAATAACACAAGGTAAGTTATGTTTGTTAAATTTAAATTGAGTAGCGAGTAGAATATGTTTTCTTTTAACATATTTAGGATATGCAACTTTCAAAAGGATTCAATTGTGTGTGTTAAAAAACTATTATATATCTTATTGTAGGTATGAGGAATATGAGGTGTTCGATGTAGATATAGCCTTTTCACATTTTCTGTCAATTAAGAGTCTTCATAGTTTATTAACTATATGTTCTTAAACTTGAAATGTATTCCTACAATATAATAAAATTGTTTAATTAACTGTTGAGATGTTCAGTTTGTGGAATTCCATTCTTGATTGATTTTCTAATAATTATGATAATCATTAATACATATTAAATGGTGATACACTTTTTTTTAAGTGTTTCTTTATGAAAACTATAATAATAAGTATAAACAAATTTAAATTTGTCCTTGTTGATTAAAAAGGAGGTCGCTTTGTGATGGGTTACTAAAAAGACATTAACCTTATATAGAGGTAAAGTAAGTCTATATAATTTTGGCAAAATTTTCTGTACATGAAATGTGCGGCCTTATGAGGAGTTGGTGAAGTGAAATGCGGCCTTCTAATGGCCAACAGGTTTGTCACTCCAGCTCTATTGGTTGACCAAAGTTAATTATTTGTTGAATTATTTTCAAACTTTTTGTATTATTATTTTTTAGGGTGTTGAGATTTCTAAGCCCCGAGCCAGACTATCTGCGACTCGATACACAGAATTTGTGAGGGAAAGAAACTCGGTTTACCACCCGCCCACTCCTCCTACATCAACTAGAACTTCTTCCCACAGGTAGACTATCCTGCTTGATATATCTAAGAATTTCAAAATTCAAGACCTTGTATTGAAAGCAGGCCTCTGGAGTTGGTATGGCTCAGATTTCTATTTTTATACTCTCTGACTTCGACTTCATAAATGTTATATTAATTATATATCTGGAAGAAGGTACAAGAAAGATTGATAGAAACATATTATAATAGTAACAAACACGATATGGCTTTTACAGTGAAAAGAAGAATACAGATCACACCTTACATTGAACAAAGAGGTAATGGCTGGCCCTTGGAGAAATGCCAATGTCAACAATGTAAGATGTGATCTGTTTTTTCTTCATTTCATTGTAAAAGTCATATTGTGTTCGTCCGTTTTAAAAGTTTTTTTCTACCTTTCCTGTGCCTTGTTCCAAATATATTACAATTACCTCATAAAGTGAAAAGAGATTATCCTGATTGAGAAAAAATATATTAATTAGTAATAACATATTTACTACAGTGTGTTTAACAATGAGGTGGATCAATGTTTAAATAATTTTATAGTAATGGAAATTAATTTTTAAAAATTATTATTTTTATCTACTCCACCCAATGGGGTCAAGTGCTTGCCTTAAAGCCCGATGTTCATGGGCTCAAAACCAGCTGAAGAATTTTTCTTGAGCTATAAAAATCCGTAGCACCATTTTCTGCTGAGGGGGAAGTAAAGCTTAAAGTCTTGTGTCGATTGAGGTTTGTGAAAATACCTTTCCTGGCAAAATTGTTTGGCCCTTTTGCTCTCTCTCATAGAAATTTTCCTGTGCTAATATAATCATTCGGTGCAGAAAGTGCACGTTAAATACCTCAAATAAATGAAAACTCACCCAACTTTGCTTTCGACTCCACAGCCCTGATTGAAAAACTCAAAAATTGATTTTAATATCACAATTTTTTATGCCTCAATTCTTAACTTTTGGATCAATAAGTGAAAACAAAATGGCAATATTCACAATTGGCTAGTATTTAATTTCGGCCATTATATGTGGGATTTTTTATAACTTCTAAACTTTTAACTTTATTTAACCACATTACAGAATGGTATGTAAATAAATAACAAATGTTGGGTTAGATCCATGCAATATTTTGGAATTGTAAGTAAGTGTGAAGCTTTGAAACAAATATCATCTTCAACTTAACTCAGAAAAAAAATGTTGCCTTCAAGAATTATGACGTTTCGTTGATTTGATTTTTAAGCAATATGAGTCTAGATTGTTTAATTTGGCTGGATTTTAACTTGTATTTTGCGAGGGGGGGTTGGGGTTGATTAAAATTGAAAGCATGATTGAAATAAACCTTAATTCACAGTTTAGGCCTATATTGTGTAATGTGGGTCTATTTGTAAATCATTAAAATTTATAACAATTTGGCTGGATTCGGATTTGAAATTCGAAAATAAAATGTAGATTCGGATTCGACCCATCTCTAGTTAATATTCCTCTTTTCTGTACCATTTTCTAAGAAGTAAATTTTCTCGTATGTATCTGCTCCGTTGTAGAGTATTTATTCTTCTTTTAGTTTTATTTCCTACTAGATCTTGATTTTCAGAACTTACAAATGAAAACTTGCCAATGGATATTTTCTTTCAACAGCCATACTTATTGAAAGAATGAAGAAATATATACAAAAGAGAGTTAGTAAAAGTTATAATGTGAATATTTTATTTGTTACAGTGGCACTCCTCCGCGCTCAGGAACGCCCAGGCCAACATGTATTGCTCACTGTCGTTCAGGACTGCGCTGTCGAATTAGTTCTCTTCCTACCTCTGAATTTTGTCGTATTCATAGTGGTTCACCCTATTTGTCCTAAGAGGCATAACATTATACAAAGTTGTATAGTGGATGAATTTGAATCCTATTGTATAGACCTTAACAATTAATAGGTCTTCGCTACATTTTGGTTTGAATTGGTGATTTTTATCATCAATATTGCTCAATATTAAATTAATGTTATTTGAAATAGAGCACTAGGCTAAATCATGATTTAAATTAGAAGGGATAGCGAGCACACTTACCTTGATACTGAAGTAGAAATTGTTTAGATAGAACACTAAAAAATACACAAACACATTTTTAAGGACAAGATTTCACTGTCAGAGACAGCTTCATCAGGCCAGACAGTGAAAGTTTATCTTTAAAAATGTGTTTGTGTATTTTTTAGTGTTTTATCTAAACAATTTCTACTCTTATCATCAAGGTAAGTGTGCTGGCTCTACTTCCTAATTCAAATCAATATAGAATTAGAATTTTTATGTGATAAACTTATATTTTTAATAGCCTCCTTTTTTCATCAGCTTTAATCTTTGCTTATAAAGTTTTTAGAGAGTTTCTTATTGTTATTAAGTTATTTGGAATAGAACACTAGGCTAAATCATGGTTTAAATTAGGAGGGGTAGCCAGCACGCTTATCTTGGCGATACTGGAGTAAAATTGTTTAGATATTAATCTCTGAAGAGTGAAAACTTGTTTCTGTCAAAGAAGACTGGGTCGATTGATTCTGTATCAAAGCGTTTACTAATAATTACCTGCTTGTATTCAAGCTCTACAAGTGCAGACGAGCTATCCAGCACCATCAGAGAAGAGCCATTTATAAGTTTGAAATTTTTTTTCAGTGTTCACTCTTGCCTTGATGCAGGCAAACAGCAGATGCAAGGCTCTTGGGATGATACCAGGTTTGGTTACAGTGCCTTGAATGGTGTATTTTTTTCCAGCATTAGTGGTGCTGTATGAATTTTTTTTATGGGCTCAAGGCCACACTCTTCAAATATGTACCTTTGATCAGCATGCGGAGCAAAAGTTTTTGTAAAGACAAACTTGTGTTGTTGATCATTCTTGTATTTGGCGGAGTCATCCCAACTAACTATAGATGGACGTTTAATGCCAGCCACAGGCCTGATTCTCAACTAAACTTTCACTACATCTTCCTTGGGGTCCTCCAATATGTCGTCAAATATTGGGAGGAAGTTCTTTTTGGTTGCCCCAAGAGAGATCTTGAAGGAGAACTCGTTAATGCTCCCCTGGGGAGGGGACATGTGTGACTGGTTCTCTGCCATGTTGAAAGATAAACTTGCCGTTTATGATTCAATTCTTGATATAAAAATATTAAGTCACATTTAAGCAAGAACACTAGGCATAGAAAATAAAAACAATTTCTACTCCAGTATCACCAAGGTAAGTAAGTGTGCTGGATATTCCTCCTAATTTAAACCATTACTGTTATTAAAAGTAATTGCTGTCTTCCTTAATTTTATTATATTGATTAACATAGAATTAAATATGCCTTTTATATTTTAACTTTAGGTTTTGATAAAAGAGCAACCATTTCAGAAAGGGGTGTCTTGAAATTCAGTAATTTATTGTAACGTATGGCACTTATAAATTAACAAACCATTTAGTAACATCTTTACACTTTGCAAAGTTGGCTTGCCTTTATTCAGGTCAGAAAATTAAAACATTGCAATGGTTAATTTTGTTTGTGTATGTTTTGAAATAAAATACAAGGTGTGCAAATTTATCCGCAAAACTATGATTTTATTTTACTCTTGTATTTTGATTGAGTTACATTTGTTAAAATCGTTATTATTCTAAAACTTGTGCCATAGTATAAAAAATACTGTTTGAAGTTTGAACTCAAACGTTTCAATATTAGGAAAGTGATACAAAGGTAGAGAAAAATTTGTACACTTATTTACCTAAAATCAAGATTATCCCACATCCTATTTTATTTTTATTTTGATCTGGAGTGATTTTTTAAACGTGTTTATATGTACTGCCATTATTGGCAAGAAAGGTAGTATGGCCTGAAAATAACTTATTTGTTTGCTGTTACCCTTTTATCCTTTAAATTTGGGTTGAATCTAGCCATTTGGTGCCTTTTTTCTCCTATTTGAACGAAGAAGGGAGGGGAATTTGTCTATGAATGTAGCTTTTTTTTGTACATGATTTTTAAATGTGTTTTGTATAACCATGAAATAGCCTATTGGCTAAATGATTTTATAATGATGGAAATTGATTAAGAAAAAGGAAAATCAAACTAATAAGTGTCAATTTAATGAAAATAGCCCACCTAAGGAAAGAGGAAACATGTCAAGAGATGAGATGTCAATTGTGTATTAAATCATGCTCAAACTTTCAGTCTTTCCCTAGGTGGGCTTTCTTCATTAAATTTGCACTTGATAGTTTTAATTCTTTTTTTATCAACATAATGTATAGTTTTATCTCAAATAGAGCAAAGTGTGTGATATTTAATGTTTCTGCTGAGAACCTATTTTTTTTATTGGTATTGCTCAGGGATTTTATAGTATATTTACATATGCCATAGTACATTTGTTCTTTGTTAATACCAATATGATTCTGCTGAAGTAAGTTTTACTTTTTATGTGTATATATTTAACTATTGATCCCCTTCAATTCATACTATAAAGCTTTATCCATGAAGTGTGTAGTTCGGGATCCGTAAGAAATAAATTCCTTAGAAACATATTGCTCTGATCAGTAAGTTTGAAATAGTCACCACATTTTAAACATAATGAATTTTAATTAATCTGCCTTAAGTACAACCTTACTGCCTATGCAACTTTAATAAACCTGGATTAACAAAATATTAACTATAAATAAATAAATTTAAATGGCATTGATAATTTACCACAACTGTGATTTCAAAAACAATGTGATGTGTTTGAAACATCATACACCGACTATTTGCTAGTGTACATAATCACATTCATTTGAATGACCAAATACTGGTGATTAAAATGTTAGGGGCGTCCTTAAATTATGTAAGGGTTTGGATGGAAGAGGGGTTATAATTCATCTTAACATAAGATCTTTTTTATCAATTTTTATGGTAGGATTAAAACTAATATATATATATATAAAAAAATTCTATTATATTTATAAGGTAAGTAAAGGTGATAGAAACATAAAAGGGACGAACACAATATGGCTTTATATGAAAAGAACACAGTTCACACTTTACATTGCTGCCATTGGACAAAGAGGTAATGGTTGCCTCTTAAAAAGTTCTGATAGAATGAAACCTAGGTCGGGAGATTGGGCGATGACTGTCTATTTTCTTTAAGAGGCAACCATTACCTCTTTGTCCATTGGCAGCAATGTAAAGTGTGAACTGTGTTCTTTTCATTGTAAAAGCCATATTGTGTTTGTCCCTTTTATATGTTTCTATCCACCTTTCCTCTACCTTCTTCCAAATATAATGCAATTGCCTTATAAAGAGAGAAGAGGTTTTTGTTATTGAGATATATAAATTATAACATTTCATTTACTTATGAGGTGCTGCATCTAATTTTACTGCAAATAAAGTATTCTAAAATATATTACTTTCTTTATTACCAATTCTATGTATAAACATAATATTAAACGATATAAATTATCTAATTTACGAAATCATAAAAAAGTAACATAAGATGAATGGGAAGTGTAATGGTAAATCTTACGCTCCCTCGGAAGCCCTTACATGGTATAAAGGGTAAGAGTGAGTGTCTTAAGTGAAGGTAGGGGAGCCTTATGTAATTTAACTGTGATTTTAAAAGAACGTAATGTATTTGAAACATTATTCAGAGAATATTTATAACTGAACATAATCCCGGTCTTTAGAATTATCCAATACAGATTATTCAAATGTTAGTAATCATGTAAGCTATATAATTTTAGTGTAAGCTTTCTTTTGCATTCAAAATTATTGAGTGCATAGATTTGTAATATTTTACTTTGTAAAAACTGTTGCCCTTAATTTGTTTTTGTTTGTATTTTGTAATAAACTGTTGCCCTTAATTTGTTTGTATTTTGTAATAAACTGTGTATTTTTGGGAATAAATGTGATACAAAAGTTATTTGTAAATTGTCTTTATCAATGGAGAAGTAATGTTTAATCAGTGAACTAAGCCTACATTTTTTCTATATTTCTTTTTTGGTTAAATGAGAACAGATTTATAGTGAACGCGAAATAATTTTTATTGTGATTTCATGCCACATTAGGACAAATAAAATCGAAACTTACTCGGATTCAAACAAAATCTCATTTGTAGCCGGCAATTTCCACACGTCCCGCATAGACTGACTTAAAATATGAGTGAAAAGACCCTGGGCATGGAACGATTCCTGGATAGCTCAGTGGTTAGAGCATTGGCGTACTAAGCCAAAGGTCCCAAGTTCGATTCCCGTGTTTAGGTGTCATTTTTAAATTTTCAGAATATGAAATCTCAGGTGGTTGGACAAAGTTAGCATGCGCGACAGAGCTTTTCAATTTTGAATCCGAATCTTTGCTAACCATCTCAAAAAAAACATTTTTGGAAAATTATTGAAAGTTTATCATAAATGTTATATTTGGTTGATGATCGATTTTCACTATGTCATTTGGGACATGAGTTGTTTATTTCAGGAGTATAGGACACATCAAAATTTTATTAATTAACAAAGAAAAATACAGATTTTAATGTTATGGACTTTATTTCAGTTTTTTATTCCCAATGCCACAGCTTTGCTTAGCCTACCGTTAATGATTTATCAACATTTAGAATGACTTAATTTTGCATTTTAAAGAGCTAATTTTTTATCCCATGCATAATCCTAGTTTGAAATTATACATCCCAAATTCACAAATAATACTTTTTTTTTTAATTGTTGGTCCTTGTTTTTCCATACATAAAAAATTCCAATGTTTTCCAGGAGCTCAGCAACAATGTTGCAAATTCCAAAGCTGATTAAATTATAGTCGAAATTATAACAAGTTTCAATCAAAATTTGCACCGAGGAACGCTAATTTCGTATAAATTCTATGTTCCTCATTCTTACTTAATTTGAGTAAATATACATATAGCCATTATTGATTCATCCTAAGCTGAGAATTGATGTAAACAAAGCCACGTGGAAGTCTATGCTTTGATTTGGTACTGAACGGACTTTCACGGGTATCGTTTGACTAAATAGTCCCTTCTATATTTCGTACTAAATTTGTTTTAAAATAACAGAAAATTATTATAGCTAAAATCATCCCTTCATTTGATTTAGAAATAAAACTGTAAGCTTTGAAAGCGCTATTTAAATACCAACAGACTCCTGACTGTGTTGAGGAACCCCATGGTACAGTCCTTATTGCATGTTAACGTCAAGTCATTAACGGTTTGTCAGCAGTTCATCTCGCCAGTGTTGAGTGCTTCCCATGTATTTATGGTGTTTGCTGAGTGTGGTCCGAGTTTTGTTAAACATAAGACTGGAAATTTAAATCATTTAAAAAATATAAAAATTCGTAGGGAGTTACTTTGCTATGATACTAACTATACATGGTCATGCCTGTTTAAAATATTGCACTAGTATCTCACCAATCATGTAGGTCCTTTGCGTACTGATATAGAAATGTTTGTTTACTTCATGTCTCGGGTTAGGATGAATCAATAATAGATGGGTTTTTAGGTGTCCTGGGGAAAAAAATAGTTTGTTTGTTTTTTAAATTGTTAACATGTATTAGCAGAAGCCTAGAGTATAAAGTAGGTCTCACATGAACAAAACTAAAGGGGGGGAAAGCACCTCGTGTGAATGAACTAAATTGGAAATAAAATATTTATACAGGATGCTGAGACTGATATGGAAGGAGACTAGGATACCAAAACACTGGAATAAGAGAACTGTAGTACTGATTTTTAAGATGAGCTAGGAAGAGGTGCATGAATTATAGGGGAATAATGTTGTCACTGTACGAAAATATATGAGAAGACACTGAAAGAAAATCCATGGAAGGTGGATAGAGGAACAGCTGGAAATGGTCACGGATAAAGCGGCGAGGAAAGATATGGTGTCTGCTGATATCTTCATGGGATGGGTGAAGAAGGAAGAGGAAGTACAGTAATCGAATAAGGAAGGGGAAAAGTGTGGAATTAAATGCATTATGCCAAAGAATGAAGTGGGTAACAACAAATGGATAAATAAGGTTGAGTAAAGCTATAAAGTTGCATGACGTAGAATTGAGAAAGACATACAGAATGTAAAATATCAAGGAGATATGATTGAGGCAAAGGATGGGATTAGGAAGAGGAACACGTATGCACAAAAAGACATGAACATTGGGTGTAAGAAAAACAAAGTGGAGAATATGGGAATTAAATTTGGGAGAAGAATGCTTTCTGTCACTAGGAGAAGAAGGATTTTGAATGTTCTCAGGGCAAGTAGACAGACAGTAGAGGAAGCAAGGTTGAAAGGGAGCTATGCAATGAAGATGAAAGAGGAAAATATCAAATAGAATAATGGAGATGAAGTATGAAAGAATAATAATGAAAAGAGATGGAGAAAGTAAAGAGTAAGATGGAGGCATTTTACTAAACTGGTCTGGCCACAAGCTGGAAAGGATGTTGAAAGTAAAGAGTAATATGGAGGCCTTTTACTATACTGACCTTGCCACAAGCTGGAAACAATTTATGATGATGATGATGATGATTAATATTATTGTCAACTCGTTATTTAAAACATAATTATGAAATATTGTTTGAAGTGCTTCATGGAAAAGATTATAGCTAAGCATTTGAATGTTTCAGTTTTATATTACCACAATACAACCATTATTATAATAAAATTATAATCATTGCCAAATTATTATATTTTTTTTACTATGTTGCATGGGGTCTACAACACTAATCGATCTATAAGCTCTTCCCTATATCAGCCCCTTCCTCAAGCCACTATTTTTGTAAGCATTAGCCACAATAATTTCAACTTTTTTTTTTACTTATATAGGTCTACTTTATGGTATTAAGTACTCGAATGTTCATTACCACACTTACTAAAGTATGCCAAAAATCCCTATCTTGAGATAATTCCATCCGGTTCCCCTCATCACACCCTATCTCTTTCAAATCAATTTTAATGTTACCATTCTATCTACGTCTAGGTCTTCCCTTTGGGTTTACCAGTTGGTACAACGTAGTTTTAGAATCTCCCATTCGCAAGGCATCTCCTGACCACCGTAATCTATGAGACTTGATTATCCTAACAATGTCTTGTATTGAGTACAGGATGTTAATCTTTATTTAACCTCCTTCGGTCCTTCCCTCCCCAGTAGCTACATCCCTTTTTTGGACCAAATATCTTCCTAAGCCCCTTGTTTACGAAAACATTAAATTTATTTGACTCAACTCATGTAGGGTAAGTGGATTTTTGATGAAATTATTGAACACAAAATTAATATGTAACATTATCACTTTATATTTTTGTTATATTGAAAATAAACCAACCCTAGTGAAAATATCATACCGTAACTCAACTACTATGATAGCTTGGCTTATTTAATTCGTTACGATACACATTCATACAATTATCATTGTACAATTGGCAGCATAAAGCCCTCTTGAGTCAAAGGTGACTACGTTACGATATTTGTTAGCTCGTGATCTTAATTGATTATGTAGCTGACGATTTTTGCACATCCATCATAAACTCTGCCTTAAAATGTGAGTGAAGTATGACTCTGAGCACATGAGGACTTCTGGGTAGCTGAGTGGTTAGAGCATTGGCGTACTGAAACAAAGGCCCTGGGTTCTAGTCTCTTATTCAGATATCATTTTTCACTTCAAATAATACGATATTTAGGTGCAGTGTGTTTCTCATGAGTGTTGCACAATACCTATCACACGTAGCCCATGTGCACCTCTAAGCCACAATTAACAAATTTGGATTTGATTGTTTTAATTACTCAGAAGAAATAAAAATTGAGTTTTTCACTTATGCCTGTTTGAAGCAAATATAAGCGTCGTCAGTCAGTGGTAGGCACCTACTCCAACCTCGGGTACTTCTTCTAGTTAACAAATAAAAATAGCTTAGTTATAGTATGATTTTGATAGGAAGAACAGTAGAAGTTAGTTATTAAAGCTACTAAGACCGTTTTAATATATTAATAGATAAAGTTATGTAACTGCAGCTGTCACTTTTGATGGATATTATCAATGCACATAAAATAACGCATAGTATAAATAAATGTTGTTAATGTTGGCCACAAAGATATATCTTTGAATTTTCTCTACTGTTCTCCCAACTCAAATCGGTATTTAATTATCTCATCAACTTGATGGAAAGGTTTCAATTTGAATCTAACAATAATTTTATAATACAAATGTTTTGAATCCGAAATAAATATATTATAATGAAAAGGTTTAGAATTGAATTAAAAATTAAGGTAAATCATATATATTTATTTTAAATTATTATTAATTGTGACAAATATTAATCAATGAATTAAATAATATTTTCTTTATAATAAATTAATAATCAATCTAGTTATGAATTAAACCGTTATAAGTGCTGCTCTACAAGAAATGTCTTCGCTTTACTTACTCTTTTTCTTAACTCACTAATATTTCCGTTAGGTTGGTAGCATTGTCAAGGTTATTGTATTTGAATTGAATTACATTTCAACCGTTTTCAGAACGTTTATGTCTGTAGATAATACTTTTAAGTACCATTATTATCACATTACACATATTTAAAATCGATATTGTTAGTAAATTATGTTTTAGTTACCGTTTATATGAATGGTCTGATTGATTGGCACTAAATATCTCCATTATACATATTTTATTTTACCAAAATGTGCATGAAACTTAAACGCGCCAGTTTCATTATTATACAAATTGTATGTGTAACTTTTTTGGAATCTGTGAACGCTCTTCACGTCAACGAGTTTTGCACATCTAATCAACTTGAACAACTAAATCTTCTCGTTGGAAAAATAACCGATCTAAATATCTGTCGACATGGGGTAAGTAAAAATAAAAACATGACACTTAAACCATTTCCTCAAAATAACGTGTACAAGAAAGGAGAAAAAAACCCACTTGAGAACAACCGTCCAAGATTCGAATCCCGACCCCCGTCATCATCAAGCCTGACATAAATTACTCACTAACTTCCATGTAGTTTCCCTAATCATAAACATAGGGCTAATGTTACTTGTGTAATGTATGGATATGGGTGTGTGTACTATATTTGGGCTTTAGGTATTATAAATCTCATGCATGTCCCCTGGCCAGCCCCCAATAACTTATGCGGCCCTCAGTTGGGTAAAGTCTGGACATGCCTAGGTTAAAATAAGGAACTACTCAACAGATATTACTCTTTTTTTTAAAGACTAACAATTTTTTTAATAAAAATTAAATTGCTCTAGTAGGGATTTTATACTAAAAGAATTTAAAGAACAGTTTGTTTAAAAAAAAGCTACTAAAACTACGGTAGGGTATGTTCACATATTCATAGGGCATATAGGTATCAAATCAATTTTATGTTATTTTTTTCTTAGCATCGTGTCTTTCTACCTTTTTGGGTTATACACATATACTAGGCTTATTTGTTACTCTAATGTGCTAAGGACGAGGAAGGTTGAATCTAGAGGGATAGTATCCACATTTGCATGGAGGAAAAGTGGAAAACTATTTCAGGATTCAAATCCTTATTTCCCCGTTATCAGCAGTCAAGTCTGCTGCTAGAGTTTGGACCATGCGAGCACCGAAGCGGGATATTTTAATATTAATTTTGTTAACAATTTTGACCACAAAAAAGACCCCAATAGAGATGTATATAGTTTTTGAAAAAATATTCTTTAAAATTAAATAAAAAGTATTACTTTATTTTTTAAACACTAATCTAACATGAATATTCAACTAGAAACTAAATTATTTTATCATCAGATTAATTTTCAACCCCAAAATAGAAAGAAAATGAAAACTAAGAATATTTTACCACTTTAGTAGTCCTGAAGCCTTAAGATCCATTTGGAACTTTCATAAGTGTTTTTTATTGTTAAAATAATCACTTTAAATTAAATGTTTTTACCAATGGAAAGTAAATGAAATTGGTGATTGTCAATGGAACGAACTTTAAAGCAAGAGAAGTTGGCTTTTTATGAATTTATTCATATAGGCCTACATGTTAACAGTTTCGAAATATTTGGTGTAACTGTTTTTAATTACTTTTATTAAACTTTAGTTTGGGTTGAAGTTGCTGAGTTCTTGTTCGTTGATGTCGGAAGAAGAAATATCCAAGATGAGCGTCAATCTACTTAATTGTCAATCTGCTATTGAAGGACGTCAACAGTTTCCTTGTACGGATGATATGGTTCGTTAGTTTAAACATTTTCTCTTAAATCCTAATTAAAAGGCACCGGCATTCCTAGGTTTAAAATTATTTATAAATATCTGGTGTGAGAGCCTAAAGTCCGGTACACACAGAACGCTAAGCTAAGCCGCGCTATGTTTTTTTCCAATTGCTCACCGGACAATTTTTCCATCTTCCATATTAAGCCAGCTTACTGCGCATAACGCAGCTTGGACTCCGTATTGAACAGACGCAGTGCTGGTTTGGTTGAGATGACCAAATAAGTATTGAAGTTTTGTTTACAGTTTGTTTAGTGTGTATTTAAGTAATGTTCTATTTAGGTTCTTTATTTAATAAATGTTTTATGCTAAAATGGAAGCATTAATTGGAAAGGTCATTCTTCCACCTCCTAAATTTTCTTCATCTTCCAAAACGGTTCCCAACAGCAGCAGCTCCTCTTCCTCAGTTCTATAATCTGAGCTCAAACAAGACATTTTGGAGAACGCCTCAACTAAAACTGGAGCAGACCAGAAAGAAACAACACTAGATTCGGGAGGCAAAAGAGGGACCATTGCTTAGCCTAGCTTCGTATTGAGTGTGAAACCAAACTGACAAAATCTTAGCACAGTTCAGCTTAGTGTTCTGTGTGAATTGGCCTTCAGTCAATGTTTCTCAAACTTGTATATGTACTCTTAGAACACGAGGCGGGTTTAAGGGGATATGCAATAAACTGTTCTGCTTTTTACTAGTCATTAAATATGCTAGTTCTTAATAATTGTGAGTCTCCTAAACAAATTAGCACGTATTTTGATGAGACTTTTACAAGCTTTTTTTCCCCCCTCTAACATGGTATTATTTAATATGTTGCAAAAAATGTTAGATAAACTTTGGGACTAACACTTACACATTCATATTAATAATGTATTTTTATTATGAAGAGATGAAAGGGGATATGTCTGTTGGCTAGGCCATGGCCCTAAAGGGGTACGTGACTGGAAGGAGTTTAAAAACACTAGTCTTTTAAATGAACCATAAGGATTTTTTCACCAGCACCGCAATGAATTTTCAAGTAAATTTTTATATAAATACTGTATATTTTCACTTACTATATATATATACATATATATGGTAAATGAATAAACATCAAGAAAATATAATGATTAAATATTGAATTTGAGCAGTTATATAACACTGGTCAATAAATTGAAGCTTTTTTCTGTATCAGGTTTGTAAATGGGTGGATGTAACTAATTTTCAGGTGCTAAATTCAGTGGGAAAATCATATCCGCTTTATTATGTCACATTTCCAAGATACACAACACTAATACAAAGACAATAATACAACATTAGCAATTATTTATGATTTTAGATACAAACAAGACATAGCCCTAAGAACTCACCTATGTTTTCTTGATAGTGTAAAAAACTAATTTATACCAACAAAATTCACTAAAATAATCCACATTAAGCCATGATATTAATATTTACAAAGCATAATGTCATTTTTCTTTGACAAAATGGGATGACTGCCTTTTTTTTTGTAAGGTGTTTCATCAGTCTCCCTAAAAAGAAACCAACAGTAATCACCCATCATTGAAGGGCCCCAATGTCCTTGGTAACAATGCTCCATGCTCAGGATATCTTGGTGAAAGCATTCTCCCTGTTCGTCACTAACAGTACCACAATTTTCTAGGGGAAAGTCAAGATTCGAGTGTAAAAAAGTGAATTTTTTAGTGATGTTCTACACCTCATGTTCTTATAGTTGTCAAAAAGACCTCTCACTATGGAAACATATTTATCATCTCTTCTGTTGCCCAAAAAGCCGTACACAATGGCTTTGAAAGAGGACCAAGCAGCAAACCAGATATTTGTAAGCTTTGCTTCACTCAACTTGGGAAATATATTTTTTCAAATTATTAAAGGCCTGACTTTATCAAGAACTTATACAAAGTTCTTCATAAAACCTAACTTTATATTAAATGGAGGCAAAATGACTTTACTTGACTCAATCAATGGGGTAAATTTCACATTTTCCTTTCCAGCCGTGTATAATTTCCTCATAGGCCATTCCTTGACTTTGTAGTGGTTTTTGGTGTCTCGGCTTTCCCACAAGCACAAAAACAACAGTATTTTGTGAATCAACCCTATAAACCCGTAATCAGTGTGACAACGTTTAAATCACAGCATATCTGCCACTCATGATCTTTATAATTGATTCTCTCCATCAGCAAAGCATACTTTCATAAGCTTCCCTCATGTCCACCGCATGCTTCAAAGGCGTTGATGGAAGTCTGTTGCCATTATGCAATAGCACTGCTTTTAAGCTTGCTTTAGATGAATCAATAAATATTCTCCACTTGTGTGTATTATGTTGAGGACCCAACTCCATCATCAAGCTATTCACGTCTGTGCACACACACACACACACACACACACATTGAATTCTTCATTTCAAAATATCTAGACAAACGGCTATTTCTTGTTCTAAAACTTGAAATATTTGTACCTTGCTTTAGAAGGTTCCATTGTTGCAGTCTAGAACGCAACAGTTCACCTTGCTGTTTAGAAAGTTTCAAATCACGGACCAAATCGTTCAGTTCCTTCTGTTCTATGGGGTGAGGGGATTTGTCGTGAGTTTCAGAGATGTTCTCTTCCAAAGGTCGTGCATCTTCTGATTCACTTCCCTCTGATGGTTCTGATGCAGTGGTTTGTAAGTGACAAGCACAAACAGGTAAGCCTTCCCCATGAGGCACAGGCATATGAACTGAAGAAACACTAGAATATGTAATTGTATGTTCAGCTTTACGGGAATGTCCTGCAATATTTGTCAGGCAAAAATAACAGTCCATATGATCTTTTGTATTGCACCAAACCATTGTAACAGCAAACGGCATGGCTCGGCGGTTTCCTTTAAACCATTCTATAAGGATAGTTGTACAGGCTATGCAGGCAATATGAGGTGCAAAGGGGTTTTCCTGATATCCAAGAACAAAGTACAGTTTATAAACCGTCTTAACCTAGTCACTGATTGGGTTTCTTTTGGTTTTTGGAGTGAACTTACCCCATACATAGCAAAAGTTATCGGGGTGGTTTACGCAACCATGAAGTTTAGCAGTTGCCATTACGCTAAGAACACTGTACTAACTATTATTTAGTTCACAAAGGAAAAGCAAAAACACACAATAACACAAACTAAGGTATCAATAAAGAGAAAATACAAAGTGACTAAAACCTTACAAGTTTCAACACGCACTAAAGAGCAGGGCTAACGTGGCTAGCTGAGTCACCACTAACGGCCAATGGCAGTACCATTCCCCCTCAACTAAATTGTCCTGCCATCTGCTGATTATTTGTAGAACTTCTTCCATCATATATTGCATTCATATAGAGTGCAACCAGTATAGTCAGTGATAATTCATGGGGAAAAAAGATAATACAAACAACACAAAACTCTAAAAAGAAATAATTAAAAAATAGTAAAAATCTCAAATATCTTAAAAACCTTATGTGACAGAACATTTCCGAAGGCAGATTCAGATTCTACAATCAAAAATATATATTAATTGATGTTTGACACACCAGATGCAAAATGGATGTTAACCAGTGTAATTATTGTATTGTACTTTGTGCCAGTCTTTGGAAGAATGTACACATTTGATGGACCCAATAACACGGAACACACATGCATTAATAAAAATGCGAGCTCTGTCCGTGTGTGATTCTGTCAAAATGGAGATGACTATCAACAAACTGATTACAGCCACTCGCGATCAGCTGGCTGCAATGAGATCTTTGATTCAAGTGAGTTTCTTTTCATGTACAGTACTCTCTCAATTTTAGGATACTGACTTAAGGGGGGGAACCCTGTCTGTAAAACCAGAAGTCCATAAAATCCATTTGGAAAACATAAGTATAAAAAATATTTTATCACATATAATGGCAATGCTTTATCATTACAATGAAGTAAGTAAAGTAACATTATACACATTTAAAAACAGTCTTTGAATTTAATTTTCTTCAAAGTTTAAATAAAACAAAGCTTATAAGTATTCTTGACACATGTTGAGACAAGATGAAAGTGGTTTTGATTGATGTACAATAGTCGGTGCCAAAGGTAAGATGAGTCATGCCCTTCCCCGGCCACAACTCCTCGAATTTTACAGACATGTCAACCACTGCCTTTAAATCGCAAAGTCCATACAATCGAGGGTTTACTGTAGTAGTCAACTTAACTGCATTAAGGACAAATGTGGAAAGGTACACTCATTTCACGTCACCTAATTAGCCATGTGCCCTTACATCTAAAAGTGTCTTTATATTTTGTTCCTCTATAGGTAGGAGACCTATAAACAAGTTAGAGCTAAGTTTCCTTCTTTTTTTTTTCTCAGATTTTTCTGTGCTTAAATGTGCATGGTGCCATTTTGGAGAGAAAAACAGTTGCTCTAATTTATGTTGTGATTGCTTAAAATATTCACAACTTCATTATTTTTAAATATTATTATTATTAGCACCGCATCTTACTACCCGTTCGGGTTATACACACTTACGCTAATGTGTAATGGTAGGGTGTTTGTGAGATGAAATGGAGGACCTACAGTTTAACGTGGAATACGAACCACGGTGGAGGCCTGGCATTCCCCACATTCACAAGATGTCTTGTCAGAGGTGAAGGAAGGGTTTGGCAATCAGATAAATCTGAGCCGGGACCGAGGATTGAACCCCGGCCGCCAGCATAGAAGTCCTACACCTTACCCCTAGACCGCCAGATCACCGACCATTACCCCAGTAGTGCTAGGCTTGTTCCAGAATTTGTGTGCAAAGAATGCCACAGCTATTTTCTCATTTTTGTAAGGGTTTGCATGAAAATTTGCCAAACCTTTATTTATGAAGCGATTATTTTGATTATTCTATCAATTTAATCTGCTTGTACCATTCCTTATTAATAATAAATTTAAAAAATTTAAGTAAAATTATTTAATTTCCAAATTTTTAATTATTTTTTTAATTTCTTTTTTTCAAAACTAAGGTCAATTAACATATTTAAAAAAATATTATATATACATTTCATTATTATTTTACTGTTGTGAGTTTAGTTTCATACAAGAAAATAAAGTTTTGAATATATATGATGATAAATAGGAATTACAGGAATTTTTATTCGATATCCTACATTGGATATTTTTGGACCGTTATTGCTTACTTTACAGCAAGATTTATTCTATAGCTTACCTCAGGAATAAATATTTAGACCTATAAATAATGAATGTGTTTTTAAAAAAAAAACTTTTATAATGAATAATTTCATAATTTTTTTACATACAATATATAAATTTAGAAAGTTATTGCGCCTATTTACCTACATTGGTAAAGAAATCTTTTCATTCACATGACATAACATGAAAATCTAAATAGTGTATTTTTCTAAACCCAGAACAATTTAACCTGCACATTTGAAAACTGTTTACAAACCTATTTACATCAGTATGAATATTAGTCACACTTAAGATTTCCATGCAGCTCTTATGTGAAACTGTGTTGTATTTAGCACATTAAGGACGTAACCAGCCACTATTGTAAATTTACTAAACTTCCAATAACAAATATTTAAGGTTGATTTTGGTTGCCAGCCTTATATTAAATAATAGAATGAAATGTTATCTTTCCAGTGATATATGACACTACTACACTATCTATCAGGTAAAGCAAGAACTAGAGCAAATATAGAGAGCCGACCTTATTGGCTCTAGCACTTTTAACGGTAGTAGGCGGAGCTGATCAGATCGGTTCGTGGCGCTAAATGGGTCAAGTCACTTGTAGCAAATGATCATGTTTATATGCTTAAGTTGCACCATATGACTGAGTTTTATTTAAAAACATAGGATATGTTATTTTGGTTGATAGTATGAAAGTCAAAAAAAGAATTGAACTATATTATTTTTTCAAAGGTAGTATGTGCAAATAAAACATTGATATTTTAATAAATAAAATAATCATTAAGTTCATTAGAAATTTTAGTAAGCAATTTATAAAAAATTGAAATAAGATTTGGCATGTATTTGAAGGAAAGTATATTGTAGAAAAGAGTAGTATGCCGTTGCTACAAAACCATGAAGCTCATATGTGATTGATAATTAATTATTTATAATCAACATTGCCAAATTAATTGGTAGTAGTATACACAATAGTTATTCATATACCTAAGATTATGTTTTTGTAATTTTTATCTGTTCCATTAAGGGAAGCTAACAATTTTTATTTTTTTTAAATAATGTCTGAATTATACTATAAATTAAATATATATATATATTAATGAGACAAGATTAAATTAAGGGTTGCACATACATAGAAAACAAGAAAACACAGGGAATTTTGCAAACTCTCAATAGCTTAAGTTAGTAGGTCTTTGGACCGATGAAAAAAGTAAACTGAAGATTTAAGCACGCTGATCCAAACATGTCTTATTACCCCTTAAACAAGGGCTGTGAAGCGACAGAAGATGTATTTCCCCATCAATCTTAAATCATCATGTTTTAAACACAAGTTACATGACATCACATTTAAGTCAGTTTGATGAAAAATGAAATTTTATTGCTCTTTTCTTCAATCTGAGCTGCCTGGGATAAAGGGAATTGGACAAGAACACAAATAATTTGGTAGTAAAAAAATAGTGGCAAACCTGTATGAAGAGTAAAACTAAGATTCCTTTTTTTGAACTTAAATTATTTTCAGTTTAAATTTGGCTTATTTACTTTTAATCACAAGTTTATCTGAAAATATCCTAAATAACCATTGTCACCCCCCC
>CABFOV010002254.1:63244-89549 GCA_902141375.1 Timema poppense
ACCATTTTGCCCCCCCCCCCCCCCCCCCCCCCTTTCAAATCAAAACACAATAAAATTTATCACTTAGGGACATTAAGTTTTTAAGCGCTATTAACTTCTTGATAGTAAATTTATAAGTAATCCTAGAAAATGGAGCTACAAAGTGAAACAATACAGTTTATTTAACGAACCACTCTTAAATAAACACAGTACATCACCAATCCGCTTCAGTGACCGAATGGTCTAAGGTGTCACTCTTGTATTGGACTGGCCTGCTCATGACAAGGAGAATGGAGTTCGAATCCCTGTCCTGTCGTCTGAGGGCACGGTTTTTCCTAATTGTTTTCCCACTCTCGTTCCATGCAAATGAGGGTGGACCACCTTTAAAATGCTTTCTTCCTCATCCTAGCCCATGAGAGTAGTTATAGATGCATACAACCTGAACGTTTAATTATTGTAAGACATGGTGATGGAAAAAAAAAACTACTAATTAAAACCTTTGTTAATTTATGCTCTTCTTGTTTTGTTTGATAGGAATATCACATTGATAACAAAGGAACTCACAAAGAACTATTAAAAGACTGTGATGAAATAAAGAATTCCTTACACACAATTTTGAAAGGAATTTCAAGCCACATTAAATTATTCCGTGCTAAAGATGATATACTGGCCTCTCGTCATGAAGACATTATTAACATCAATCGTAAACTTAATACAACTATTTACTTTCTTCAAGAAGCTTTGGATAAATTTAACCATAATTTTAACGCTCTAATATGGATTACAAACTATGCAACTGGTAAGAGTCAATACATTAGTAATTAACAAAATTAGTGATAATTTCCTACATCAATGCATAGTCCAATTTTAATAGGAATAGCCTTATCTGACATAGAAAAATTACTAGAGCTCCTTTCACATATTCATGCCAAATCATGATCTACAGCTGTCAATTTTGATATATATCATCAATACCTGTAAAATTGCGTTGAGTTTGTAAATGTTATCAATTTTGTCCAAAAAAATATGTTTATATTTAATAAAAGGCTCTTCCTATGAATATTGAAGTCTACCATAACTTACCATAATCATTAAGAAAGAATAATTAACTTACCATAATCATTAAGAAAGAATAATGGGTCAGCTTTCAAGTACCTTGACTCATTAAAATGGGCTCATTGAAGATTGAAACGTGTACCGGTATATAGGTACTTTAGATCAAAGTAAGATCTGTAGCTCATAACATTGATCAATCTTGTATTATTTTTAAAACATTTCTTACTCTTATGTACTATTTTTTATAAGCTTTGACAATAGTTGTAATAAGACTGGGTATTACATATTTCTTTCGCCAACAGTTATTACTGACTCAATTTTAAGTGGTAGGCATAACCAAGGTGGTTTTTAGAGGAAGCGCACCTAGCTGATATGCAAAATTCTGACAATATTGGTGACCAAATGCAACAATCACTTTAACACCTTGGATAAATCATCCACCAGTATAGATATACTGTGAAATATCTCTATACATTAAAAAAGCTAAATAATGATAGTTATCCTTAGATTAAAACTAATGTTTTCGAGCTTCAGCCACCGCTGAAAAAATATTAACTTTCAACGTTTTGGCTGTTAAAACTACAGCCAAAACCTCAGAAGTTATAATTCCTTCAAAATGACTCAAGCTCAAAAATATTGGTTTTAATTCAAATACCAGCCGTGAAAGCTTTTAAAACAAATAGCAACATGACTAATATTCTCCATTGAGCATTGTTGACTTCAATGGTCATCGAATAAGTGAATGAAGACCAACGAGAACATCAAAATACTAACATTTAGCACTTATCTTGTCAAATTTGGTCATTCTTAGTTATTAGTGAAACTATTTTTCAGTCATGGAAAAAGTCATAAAATGATATTTTGGTCACGAAAGTCATTAAAAAGCCATAAAATTAACTTCTAAGACAAGGCTTTTTCTGATCCAAGTTCATTGTGCAAGTAGTTTTTTTTTTTACTTTGCTCAAAATTAGGATTAGTTAATAACTTTCCTTTTCATTCTTTGGTAATGGATATTTATGTATAGGTCATGGAAGTAATGAAATATGTTTGCATAGCTTCAACAAAACTAACATCTAATAACCATTGTGAAAATTTCAGCCGACCAGATTGAGCTTGCATGCATAATTCTTCTCCATGGTATATACCTGGTTATGGGTATGGTCATCGCAAAACTCATGCAAGCTTCTAAGCTCAACAAGGCTTTCTTGTTCCTGACAGTCGTTTTCAGCCTGGTTCTGACTTTGAAGAATGGGATACAGGATATATTTACTTACTCTGCGCTAATATTCTCTTCATTTATAGGTATGTGCTCATACACACTCAAAAATTGTCATTCTTTTAAAATGTATGTACTTAGATTTCTTTACAATCTAGGAAGTTAGCTTTAAATTATCTAATTCTTTATTGAATGATTTAAATACACTTTAATTTGTGTTTAATTAAATATTTTTGAATGATCTTATTTGATAAATAATTAAAATTTAATCATTGAAACAGGGTTTTTGGTGAGACCAAAATTCTGGGTTTTGTTTTCATCGTAGTAAGCTGTAGTGAGAAAGAGCCCCCCCCCATTCTCTATAGATGAATGCTGATGCAGTTTTTTAAATGCCCTCTCTTTTGGTGTTCCTAAGGCCTCTTTCACAGAAGCGCAAATAAGCCGATTTATAAGAGCTGCTACTTGTAGGGTATTTTTAAAATATGTATCGGGCCCATATAGGGTTTTATTCTTGAGGAGATAACAGTTTAAAAAAAATTGATTTTCTTAAATAACCTATACTTGTGGCTTACCCCAACATAATTTATATACTAGTTCAACTAACATATCCCAGAATATTAATTTGCCAATTATAATTGAATGTGAATTTACTCCATACAAAATATACTAAAATAATTTTATTTTTTTATAATAACTAAAGAGTTAATGGAAACAAAATTAAAATTGAAGATAAGATATACCTACTACTTATGATAATGTTTTCTACGATTCTTGTTAAAAAAATGTAGCTTTTACCTATCTCTAATTGAAATTCTTGTACATTTAAAAACATATAATCAGTACCATCTTATAATAGTCTAAACGATGAAATAGTATCTTCTATATGGGTGTCTGAAACTTCAAAACTTTGACTCGGCTTTGAAACAAATATCAGCTTTGACTTCACTTTGAAAAAATTCCAGCTTTGACTATTTCAAAATTTCGATAATAACAATATTGTCAGCTTAAATAATAAATTTATGGTCAGGTATTTCCATTCTGAACTCTTTTATGCGCGCGCGCACACACACACACACACACACACACACACACACACACACACATTACAAATCAATATTCCTATAGAAAAAATCTGAAGTAATTGAATTGTAAGTTATGATAATAATTTATCAGATTAAAACAAACACTTGTGCAGTAAAATATTTTTCCAAATAATTTAAGTGAGTAAAAGGCACAAAATAATATTTTATCCTCCTTATAAAAACCTAACAAAAATTATTAAAACGTTGATTAGGCTTAAAAAAATATTTAATATATATTGGATTTGAGTTCGCTCTGAATTAAAAAAAAGTAAACTTCAAACACCTTTAATGTTGTTTTTTTGGTTTTTTTTGTCACTTTTGAATATGTTCCAGAGCAATTGATTCTGTCGGCTATCCAGGCTTATATTCGTCATAACAGTAGAGTTGAATCAACCCACTCTCATTCTTCAACTGGTGGTGACACTCAAATCCAGACCCATACTCTAAGGAACTCCTTTAAAGATCAGTGTGAGTGTAGTTTGTTTTTGTTAAATAGATAAATAATGCTATCTTTTAAGTTTTAACGAGGGTTGACACTTTTGTAGCCTCAAATCTCTTAGAATGTGAAAGGGAGTATTTTGTATGTAAAATGAAGATTTGTTCTCTGAATATTGCCATTTTGTTAAAATATCAACACCTTCATTTATTGGGATTTGATTTTGGTTGGTAGAAAAGTAAAGAAAATTCAAACCTATTTCTTTATTTGGAATAGATCACTAGACTGTCTAATCTCTTGACCTGATGAAGCTGTCTGTGACAGTGAAAGCTTGTCCTTAAAAATGTAATTGTGTGTTTTTTAGTGTTCTATTCAAACAATTTCTACTCCAGTATCACCAAGACAAGTGTGCCTGCTATCCATCCTAATTAAAACATATTTCTTTTTGATCAAAATTAATAGCATTCTACTATATTATTTATGTTATTTTAAAAGTATTTATAATATTTATCAAAAGTGACAGCTGCAGATCACATGACTTAATCATTAGTGTATTAATTTATTAAAATTGTTTTAGTAACTCTAGAAACTAACATTTACTGTTCTTCTTATTCTTCCTATCACAAATAGTTTCCAGCTATTGGCCGGGTCTATTCGGAACATAAGTCTCTCCAAAGTATCCTTTCTTCCCACCACCTCTTCTCCTCCATAATGTTCCAATCTTCTCCCCTCTCCTCCAAACTTCTCTACATGCGCTTCAGCCACCTGTCCATTTAATCTACTATCTCTTGTTCTTCTGCAGCGCTTCTTCCCCCCACCCCCGTTTCAATAACCATCATCTTCTTTGGTATCTCCTCCCCTATTCTTCTCACATGACTATACGTCACCACATTAGTCATGCCTTCTCTATCCTGTCCTGCACTGGCTCCTTAACTACTCCTCCACTCACCCTTTCATTTCTAACCTTAACCATTCTTGTAACTCCTATAACACTTATCTGAAATTTCATTTTACATTTTATTTCCAGTGTGGAGCAAAAGCGATAAATCTGGCAAAAGGAATATTTCACCAAGCACAAATGCTGCTAACTATTTGTCTCGGATACAAGAAACGACTGAAAAGGATTTCTCGTCATTTTTATCAGATGAGGTGAGATAACTTTATTTTTTCTTACCATAATTTTGTTGAGTGTAATAGGGTAATACCTTTTTTTTTATGAAAAAGTCTTGAGAACCATATTAAAGTGAAAGGGGGAGGGGGGATTAAAGGATCATCTACTCCCTCCACTCCCCAAACATAAACATGGCAAAAAGGTAGAAATAAATTGTAAAAAAAATATTCAAAACTTTTGGTTCCGTTATCTAGTTGTGTGTCACAGTATTATGGTGGTGGATGGGATTTGGTTTGTTGGGGAAGGGGCAGAATGAACTTGTTTTGCGTTAAATTATATATATAGTACCAAATTAATAATGATTAATACAGTTTGACCATCTTCGGTGGCTGCATGATCTAAGGTGCTACTCTCGCAATATTATTATTAGCACCGTGTCTTACTACCCGTTCGGGTTATATGCACTCACGCTAATGTGTAATGGTAGGGTGAATGTGAGATGAAATGGAGGACCTACAGTTTAACGTGGGACAGGCCCTTTAGCTCTCGCTCATAGAAATTATCACGTTTTGATATAATCAGTCAGTTAATAAAGTACAAGTTAAATAGGCCTACCTCGAATCAATAAACACTAAACTGACCTAGCCACGGGCTAGAAACAGGTGATGATGATTGTTTTAATGTAATTTCAGTGTGCCGCAGTATTATTCAAACATGCAGGTTTCTTAAGAGAGAGGAACTCTGTTTATCATCCTTCCTCTATTCACACATCATCTAGAACTTCTTCGCGCAGGTAAGCTCGGTTGGATATTTATAATAATTACCAGAGTTATAAAAAATGAAGATAAAACTCCTTGTATCTGACTCTTTCCCAAATAACTTCATTTCTAAACTTGTTTCTCCTCGTGAGAGCTAACGTGCTCCTCACATTTCATCCTTATTGCCTCCACTTTCCAAGTCTCTCTTACACTCAATGTCTGTTTCTGCTACATATGTGACTGGGTACAAAATATGCCTTATAGAGCACTTCCCAACACTTAGAGGGCACTTCTTTTCTCCATATCACATCTCTAAATTATAAAACATAAATAGGAAAACTCAAATATTCTGTGGACCCATCCCAAATTTCTACTGTATCATTAGGTACCTAGCTAAGTATGGCGATTTTCCTATTTTTAACTAAAATCTTTACTAAGTAGGCTTACATTTTGTGCGTTGTGTCTTACTTCCCATCCAGACTATCAACGTGTGTTTGTTACAGTGACACTCCACGGCCGGAAACTCCCATGCCATTATGCCGTGCCCACTATCGTTCTGGACAGCGCTGTTTACTTGATGCTCTCACTGGCTCTGAATTTTGTTTCATGCACAGGGGCTCAGCTTACGTAAAGATGCAAAAATCCGAAATTTGTAACAAATAGTCTCTGACTTAAGATCATAGACCTTAAGATTTTAGATTTTTGCTAACTAAATATATATTGCTCAATAGGATGTAATAGAACTATGAAAACAGTATATCTTATAATCCTTGATTTTAAAGATTTTATATCATTGCTGTGAATGTCCACTTTTTTTTACTAAAGCAAAACTTAATCGAAAGTATGAATATTCCCAAAGCTGAATCAAAGTTTGGATATTTTTTTATCATTTTTTGTGTTGTAAAAAATGTTTATCATATTCCATTATAAGCTATTATTAAAACATGAAATTCATTCATTATAAATTGTTGTCACGAACACGCTATTTTTATAATCTACATAAGAATCCAGAATGACATCAATTGACCATAAATGTGTATTTTAACCCTTTGTATTTTTATTGGCAAAGCTTCGTGATGGTCCGAGCCGAAATTGTTTTCTGAGCTTCGCCCACCCCTATTTAGTTGGTTGTTTTTTTATGTTGTATGTAGTTTTTTTTAATCTCAAGTCTTGTTTTACTTTCTTTTTGTCTTTGTTTAAGTTTAGATGAAATTTTATATTCCTGCTGATAAAGTCAAATGAGTGCTTTGGTTTTATAATATTGAATGATGCATCTGTTATGTATAGCGAAAGGAGGATAAAAGGGCAAGGCCTATACACTTAGCGGAAAATTGTAGGCCTCAAAGTTCACAACTAAAATGCACTAAAACAGATGATTATTAAATTTTCAGGGTACATCAGTCCCCCCTCCCCTTCTTCAGCAGAAGAGATTAAAAAACAGACTTCAACAATGAAAGGAGGATATGAATGATGTATCCCAAAAATTCATAATTGTGTGCATTGTTGTGTTTTTAATTGTGAACTTTGAGACCTACACTTTTCAGATTTGTAGACCTTGCCCTTCTATCTTCCTCACTATGTTTCCTTCTATCTTTCTTTCAATGTTTAGTTTAATAGCAATTTGGCCGAATTTTTTCTATGTTATGCATATGTTCAAGCCAAAACATAAAGACTGTTTTAAGGACCCATTTCATCCCTCGGATAGGACGTAGCTTAAACGGCTCGAACCAGGCGTCTCGTTGGGATGACTATTTTTGTTACGTACTTTAGAAAACAGTGGAACTGAGACCGGTGAAACTGTTTTACCATTTTGTTTGAAAATACAATGGAAGCTTGTAATGATTATTTTAAAATGAAAAACCTATCCAATAATTGTGATGAAGAATGCAAAAAAAAACCACTTTTTATATTTTTGGTTTGAGCGTTATCTTGTATCTACCGCAATATCATGGTTAATTGGCGGTGAAATGGGATCTTAATAATGATATTTGCCTTGGATATTATTATATTATATTGTATTATAAAGTAAGTTTAAAGTTTAATTTGTAATGCTTCATCTTGCCCAATTTTGTGACATTTTTAAAATAAGATTTTGACATTTAGTGCATGCCAATTTTATGGTGACCGTTTATTGATAATTAGATGTTTTAAAGTCATAATAATGAAGACAACCTTTGAAGTATTCAGATTGCTTGTTTATGTTAAATTTTAATTTCAACTTTTATCATATCAATTTTATTATGTTTTACTACCTATCTGGGCTATGCGTACTTAAGTTCATGAATAAGAATGAGAAGAGAATAGTTTGGAAAAGAAGTATCCTCATTTGTGTGGATGGAGCGTGAGACACAGTTTAGAAAATTGCCCCTCATACCTGGTACGGGATTTGAACCCTTATTTTCCATCACCGGCAAAGCAAAATGGATGAGCTTAGAATTGAATCTGTCTCTCCACTGGTGTAGGTAACTAATTATTATAAATTTATGATACTTTAAAAGAATTGGTTCCATTAACAATTTTTCAAATTAGTGAAACTACCAAAACTCACTAAGCTGTTCTTTTTTGTTCATATGTAACTACTCATATTACTCCTATAGTACTTCTTAAAAATATCATTTTGTAGACTTAAAACTTCCTCCTCCTTAATACCCGTGTTTCCGCTGTGATTGTCAATATTGGTAAATAGTACACCCCGTAAATCACTCCTTTATTCTTCCTTGGCACATCCTTGATAACAATCAAAAAATCTATATTCATATAATGTATATTTACTATGTATGTAAACTTTTATAGGAGAAAATGTTTTTAATTTCTAATATCTAATCACTAAGGTTTTGCCGACATAATTGTGGGTAAGTTTGTTAAGGCTTTCAAGTGTTCTCCAGCCACCACCAAGAGACTTTGATGGTTCAACTCTAGGTGGGGCCTGATTTTGTTTGGTTTATTGTGTTATCAAATCAGTTGAGGGTAACTTTGTATATCCTAAAGGGTATCAAGCTTACCTGGCTTGATTTCACTATGGTGTAGCTCAGACGTGGGGAACCTTCTGGCATTGGAAGGCTTTCCAAATTATGATAGTGCACCAATCATAGATAAATAGATTAATAATTGCGATCTTTTTTTTTAACTTATACCTTAAAAATAATGATTTTTGTTTTTAATCTCTTAAGATACTATCATTTCTAAGTAATGAAGATATATAATTGATTAAAAAATGTTTTTGAAAAGGCTGCACCGAACACCTCAAAATGCCGCAGGTTCCCCACCCCTGGTGTAGCTTGTAGTAAGATAGCGTTATAATCTTAATGTCAATTGTTTCACAGTAGAGTCCTGAGTTTCTGTATAATACTAAAGAATGGCATTCTAAGGGCCAGTTTCATAGTCAAATTTAGTACGCCTCAAGTGCGGCGCTATACTAAGTACAAGACGACACCTACCTAGACCAGAATGGAATGGGCCAGTTTCCTATGCGAGAACGGCCCATTCCATTCGAGTTTAGGTAGGTGTCGTCATGTACTTAGTGTAGTGTCGCCCTTGAGGCGTACTAAATTTGACTATGAAACTGGCCCTAAGTGTCAAACATAACATTCCACAGGGGGAAAACAACTTTATTGGATTAAAAGTTGCTAATATTTTTGTCTGAAAAATAAACTAGGCCTATTGTTTACTACACTATATTGTACAATTAAAGCTTAACTCAAAATAATTTCTGGACCCTAAATAGATAATAAAATATAGCTAAGAACGTTCTAAGTGCCGTACATGTGTACCCAAAGTCCTAAATGCTTATGGGCTACCGTTTGGTTCTAGTTCAAGAAATTTGAAAGAGCTTGCAGACAAAGGCAGTGGCATTTACGACTGACTCTTTCTATTGTCTATGTTTAATTAGAACTACTCCCAAAATCTATTAACACTCATAACAAACGTAAACTATGGCACAGAGAACATGACTTCATCAAAAAATGGCGCTTATAATGTTTTTGACATTTCCACGCTTCAATTTAGATTTTATGAAATTTGTTTAGCTCAGAATCGCTTTATTTACTGAATCTATTTTTTATGATACATTAATATTGTAATATGTAGTGACTTTAAGTGTTCTCTAACTCACATATACCCTTATATGCTAATTTTCCAAGTTATTCTTTATATTTCAAATTTAAGAGCCTACCAAAAATACCTTTTGGAAAATTTAGGAGGTGAAACCAACTAATTAGTGCTAGGAAAGAAAGGTCAATAGGAGTTAGAAAAATGTGCCATTAAAATATCTGATTATTGTTTTATCAAAGAGAATTTTATATTGTTACAAAATGTCCAGTGACCTGGTAAACAGGAACAAGGCCAGGCATTTTATCAAATTTATATAATTTTTACATATTCATCATAAAAAAAATGGGCAACTTTTATTCACAATAGTCAAAATAATTATTTTTTTCTTCCAGTTAATACACACCACAAATCTCTTAAATACAGTTGTGCACACTAATCTTAATAATTCTCAAGGTCGTTATGTGATTTTTGTGTATTCTTTCTGCTCCTCTACTGTGGATCTTTAGACAAAGTTGCTTTAGGATTGAAAAAATATATTTTGTTAGTTATCTAACTGTATACACTAGAATTACTTGGAAAAGGTTTTACTGCATATTTGTCTGTATTATTTTGTTTTATCTTGATAAGTTATCATAAGGGATCTGTGAGCTCAAGTTTTTTAATTCGAGTCTATCTCTAGCGAGCTTTTTGAAAAGCATCTGAGTGTTGAGTTGACTTGGGTTGAATAAATATACGGTAATGGCTCGAATATAATGCGACAAATGTTTTGAGGTGATCTACATGAAAAATAAATGGTCTCGAATATAATACATTATGATAGTAACAAGAGATAAAAACTTAACAACTTTGACACATTTTCTTTAAAAGTAATAGTAAAGTGGGACTGTTAAAATATATTAATTGATTCTAAACAATCAATCGATATATAATACGTAGACTAGGGATGGCAATTTTCTGTAATATATCGATATATTTATCATTAATTGATATATCACAATGTGTATATCGAAAGCTACGATATTCCTATCAAATTAAAATGGCTGCTTTTCTGTAGGCCTAATTATATTCTTTGTCATTTTTCAATTTTGAATGTTTTATTTAGCTCTTTGAATAAGACAAGTTTAATAAAAATAGAACAAAAATCTTCATTGTTAATAAAAATGACACAAAAAACCATATTATTTTAATTCACTAGATTATCGATATATCGTTGCCAAAACTTCATCACTAGTTTCTTACGAGCTAACGTGTGTAGGATCAGTTATGTCGGACAACTCAAAATTTTTGTAACATGTGAAATGTATTCTTATTTCTGTTATAAAATCCGCAATTTATTGTATTAATTTTGATTTTATTTGAATTCTTGTTTTTTAATTTCAGTTTTGAAGAATTTTAGTGTGTTCAATAAACATCTATAAGATTGTGAGATTAAAGTTTCACAAGACATGTGTTGTAATGATCCAAGTTTCGCATTGAGGGGGTAGTAGGGTATCAGGAATATCAGATTTTCTAAGCAATGATGCTTGGAAAAATAATGAAAAAGAAAATGTTTAAGAATCGGAATCGATAATCGAGGTTGGAAACGAGAAAAACGGGTATCATGGCATCTCTATACTATACAGTTCAACATTCTTAAGCACATAAAAAAATTTGTGAAAATATGTTTTGATGAACTGACCCACTATAGAAAGATGTTAATACGTAACATTAATGATTTTTAAGATTTAAATAAAGAACACTTTTGCATTGAGCTGTACTTGATACTGTCTTGCACTAAGCTTATTTTGGTTCTATCAGCCCTACAGGGAGATGCCTTTCTTATTTCTTCTTTATCTACTCTTCATACCCTCTTATTTGGTAACCAGTTGCTGACCTTGACATTCGAAGGGTCATCTGCACATTACCCCATTTGTTGGGTTCTTACTCTACACCCCCTTCAGGCGTGCACTGGCAGATTCCAAGCAGCCCAGGACTACAAATATGATGGCCCTTAGCATATATTATTATCTACCACTGAAGCTGTGTTTCAGAGTGAGTTAAAGTATTTGTATCTTTATTATTAGTTAATTTCATCCTGAGGTCATTTCAGCTACGTTATCGATGATCAGTTTCTACTGACACAAGCAAATATACTTCTAAATGCTCGGACAATAGATGGATGTCTTTATTGATATATTTAAGTTTGTACAACGATCCTATACTCACTAATTGGGTAGATCACTAAACAGATGATTTTTTACGTCTGTATAAACAACACCAAAAAACAACAAATGAGATGTTTTCAAATATGTTTACAAATAATATTTTCTGGGCACCTCAGACTTACTGGAACTTTTGAAACAATTTAAGAAAAAAAATAAGAATTGAATGAATAATATTATATTTATGTTAGGGTGAAGTATTTGTGGCAGCCCAAGTCAAACTAGCCCACCAGAATTTCTCTGTGTGTCCTGGCGACCCAGTCCACCTTTGACCTTTGACTCTTCTAACTGCATTATTCCACTAACCACATCCCCAACAAGTGTAAAAACAAGCAATAAGTTATTCATTACCTTACAATTTAATGCAAAGAAATAAACTTTTTATTTTTAAGAAGCTTGGAAATGCAAGCACATAAATCTATCCACCCCAAGTATGTGTTAGAAAATCTGAATACTTGCACATCCCTAGTTATTATCACAACTTCCAATTCATTTACTCCAGGTTTGTTCCATATTAATATTGAGTACAGTGTTTAAATAAATATGAAAATATTATTATTATTATTATTACCATCCAAATGTTGATACCGATACTTTGATTTAATACTAGTACGGTATCTGTACTTTTTTTTCTGACACTTTAAATGTGTATAGTATTGATACGTTTCTTTCGATACTACATCCTTAGGTAATACTCACATTTCACCAATGATTATTTGAAAGTGAGTATGTTTATGTTATGTTTTAATTATTTGAATATCTCATTGCATCATGGAATAAATTAAATAATAAACGGTGTCGAAAGGTGTAAGCAAGTCGGGAGACTGCATTAAATAAAAGAAAATATGTAATGATGTGTATTTTGACATGATTACTTTATACGCCTGTCCTGGAGGAATTGTAAAAAATCCTGGAAAAAATTTCATGATTTTGTGTAGGAACCCTGTAACAGCTGACAATAATAATACTTGAGTATATAAACTGTTACTATTTTTGTCAAAATGGGAATTTTTCAAAAGCATAGTCAAAGCTGATATTTGTTTCGAAGCCAAGTCGAAGGTTTGTACACCCCTACCCATAATGCCCAAAGTCTAACAAGTTTTGGGCAATTTCTTTTCTTAGACTTTCTTGCCACATTACACTTTTTCGTGCTAAATAAAAGGAAAAGGCCTACACACTTACCAGAAAACTCTGTGCCCTCTATATTCACAATTAAAAAAAACAACATAACTATGAAATTTTCATGATACATCACTCCTCTTCAGAAGACAAGAATAAAACATCAACTTGACTATGGCAGCATGGCTAGAGGTAGATCAGATCTAGCCATGCTACCATAATCAAGTTGATGTTTTGATCTCTTCTGCTGGAGAAGAGGACTGATGTACCACATAAATTTTGCAATAATTATGTATTTTGTTGTGTTCCTAATTGTGAACACTTTTAAGTCTACAGTTTTCTGGTAAATCTGTAGGCACTGCCCTTCAATCCTTTTATCAAAGTTTAATTTAAAATGGTCATTTGGCACCATTTTACCTTTGTGCTGGATAATATAATAAACATTAAATTAAGTGTCTTAAAAAGTTCTATGCCCTTAAATAAGAATTTGTTTATTATGTTAATTAAAGAAATAAGTTAGGCTAATGTATGCAAGGTAGTTAAACTATTTTAAAATGTTTCTAAATCTTATATTCCCAGCCTTTCTGAATTTCGCAGATAAACAACTCGGTCTCCATCTATAACAACTGTCTGCAGTATATCCGGACGATCAAATTAACCAATCCTATGATTTTTGTGTACCAAAAACGCGTTAGAAGGAAAAACTTTGAGTCGCGCTGCATTGGGTGCCAACCAAAATCATGTGTTTGAATGTGTATGCATCTATGGAATTCTATGTAGTTCACTGACGTTTGTTAAGGCCTAACCTAACTATTATCTTAGGTTAGCTTCCTTCCCTCTCTCTCACATTACAATATTGTACACTCTATCTACTCTTTTAATATATTTCTTCAATATTAGAAAAATTTTGCTATAAAAGGTCAACAAACTGAAAAGTTAAATAGATTGTGAATTAAGATTTTCTCAGGTGCCTAAAACATGACTAAACTATTTACAATTCTTCATCCTGGTCCAAATACATTTTACGGCATATTTGACTTGTTTCCAGAGTCTGGCGCTTGTACTTGTTTTTGAAAATGTTATTCAGTTTAGTGATACCAAAAGTAATTAGTATTTGAAGACTTGATGGTATTACTTGTTTGAAATCAGACTAATGACAAACATTTTTATTGCATAACATAATTTTACTAAATCTTACAAGTACATCATCTTTGGTTTCAAAATGTTGTACTAATAATATATGTAAATAGATAATATAGCAGTATATTATGTTGTGTGTATTATGTTAGTAAATGTTTGTCCTTTTTATAAATGATTTATGTGTAATTTTAGGAATAAACAAACATTTTTAATATGTCCTTTGTTGAATTGTTGCCTTACTTTCAATAACTCGAGCAGAGTTATCGACTTCATAAGTTAAATACAACTAACTTAAAGTTACATTTCCTTAGAGACGGCCGCCTCATGGCTGTTTTATTACATGCGTCAGTCACGTGCAATCATTTCTCTCTGAATTTAATAATATTTTGTCGCAATAAGCTAAAAACATGATTTTTTTACTTAAATTGTTGCTAAAACACCATGAGGATGATGAAATATTACACTTAATGTGAATAAACGCAGGGAATGGTGATGTGCATCTCATTTTTAAAGTAAGACATTGTCACTTGTTGCAAGATGAAAAGAAATTTAATGAATTTTTCGGACTGAATATTTTTCAATTCACCTACATTTTGATTCGATAAAAGATAGCAATAATTTAGTGATAACTGCAATATAGTTCAGTATCAAATCATCTTCAATGAAAAATTAGCCATTATGTTGAGGTAAGTTTAAATGACAAGTTGATTTACCAAAAATAACTTTAATAATGTATGTTACCAAATTTACAACTTTCAAGTATTTGAAAAAATTTCATTACCTTCAAAATTTTCAAAAGGAATTAAGATCATAACATTGTTGACGTTGACATTGTTATTATCAGACCTGTTCAGGCGATGAGCTGCACGCAGGAGACAAATTATGGCTTATAGGAGACGCATTGCGACTTTCCATTTCAAATACAAGTTGTAATGTTCTCATTTTTGTCTCATTAATAAGTTCCGGTCTTAATTGTTTGACCGACATAGCAACACTTCGGAAAAACAAATCTACAGAATCTTCTCGTCTTTGACTAATTAATTTCAAAATCTCGCTACGCTCACAGCTTCTTTCCTCGATCAATTTGGTTATTTTCTCATTAAGTTTCTGGCGCTTGGTGGGGAGATGAGAGAAGTCTGAGCTTCGTGGCAAATTCCAGTTAGCAGTACTCGATTCATCATTAATAATAGCTGCAAACGATGAAGCACTTTGATCAGAAATGTTCTGGATCACACCACCTGATTCCTCTATCCCAACATCAATACCTTCAAAGTCACCTTCTTCGACACTATCACTGTTGACTGAATTAATTCCTATGTTTGATATACTTCTGAAAATTAAATCAAAACGAAAATGTTTAGAACATGAGCCATTTGCTTCCTTACAAAATTTTGGATATCAACACTAGAAACCACTAATGTGTGAAAATTACACAACTTTCCTAAACCATTAGGCCTTAGATGTTTTGAACTTTAGAGAAATTAGTTGGGATATTTTCTTGGGTTTTATTTAATCTTTAAGTGCTTTATGGCCTCAAATTTGTACACCTCTAATTCCCTTTGGAAAAAAGATGCATTTAATTTTACTAAAAAAATATTTTTTTACACGTCAGTCTTAATAAGATTATCAAATGGACAATACATTTAAAGGGTCGATATAATTTATTGTTAACAAAATAAAGCAAATTAAACTGTAATATATTGTGTGTAAACATGTAACAGCGATATCTTTAAGATGGTTAAAACCTCGGTTCTTAAATCAAATGCAACTATCTTCTAAGTACTTACAGGCGCTTATGCTTCACTTTATTGAGGAAAGATAGCATTTCGGCTAATGCCCATTTTTCTGGCTTGCTGGACGTGGAAGAGCCTGTGCCCTTTCCCTTCTTTATCCGTCTATTGTATGTATCTTTAATATTTCTCCATCTTTTTTTACAGTCTTTAGCTGAAAAAATATCAAATAATGTTGGAAACAACTTAAATATAATTATATATTGACTAACATTTTATTTTATGTGTTGTATAAACCAATAAAGGATTTGTTTTCACTAGTTTAGACATAATTAGTTTATATTCTTTTATATTGAAAAATTACACCTGGACATGAGAATCTAAACCAGCCTGCGTCTAAATATTAAATAATAGGAATGTGGCCCGCAATTAGACTTTGTCTGTGCCCGGGGTGTACTTTGAGTTTGGGATTGGATTTGCCACTTTGCCTCGTTTCTTGGAGCTCTTAAACCCACCACCCTCATAAGACGCCTCTCCTCCAAAACCACCCCTACAAACTATCCCTTCCAAACTCTCCCCTACAAATTATTTCAGTTTTTCTCTATTCTTTGTTTTCACAACCATTCGTTGCAAGACTTGTTTTGGTTTATTTATTGTTAACACAATGAGTTTAAGTAATTGTGGTACTAAAAGATAAATTGATGAGGAGGGTAGAGTACTTAACGAAATGTGGAAACTTTGGTATTTTTCCATAGAAAGTGATGTGAGGCCGACTTATTTAAGTTGTAAATTGTGTTGTTTCAGTGATGAAACACAACTTGAATGTATTGATTTTCAATGTCATTCTATTCTTCAATATACAGTTATGAAAGTGTCCCTACCAGAGTTTTACTTGAAATATTTGGGTGATAATATCCCACAATCAAAATGAATACAGCTAAAATACTATCAATGTTCGAAAATACGTACATTTGTACATACATTTCTAAGATTGAAAAAATTCAAGCTAAGAAGTCAGCTTACATATGAACATTTATAAAATACAATGAGGATTGTTTCAAGTCAAAATGTTTATCCTGATTTGGATAATTTAGTAAGTGGGCAACGATGCCAGATTTCCAACAAGCAGTAGATGTGATAAATTACTATCCTGACATTTTGTTTTAAATGAAAAATATTTGAATTTTGAACTAAGTTTTATTACTCTCTTTGTAGGAATTATTTTATTTTTTATTTTAGATATTTTTAATATCATAAATTTATAACTATAAAAAATATTGCGTCCATGTTAAAAGAAAATATATTCATAGAAATCAGTGTAGGCTACTTTAAGAACAATAAGGAGGTTTGGGTGGGGGGGAGTGTTAGCTTTTTAATTTTGTATAAACATTTAAAATGTATAATTAATAAATAAAAATCCTATGTGTGGCCTGCAATGCCTCCTTAATATAATTTGGCCCTCACACCTGTTTGAATTTGACACCCTTGTTTTAACCACTGAGCTATGCAGGAGTCGTGTGCCCAGGGTCATTCTTGACTAATATTTTAAGGCAGAGTCTGTGATGGATGTGCAGAAATCGTCAGCTTCATATGAGTGACCAATTAAGATAACAGCCATCTTCAACTCGATAGAGCTTTATGCTGTCAATAATACGAATGCATATATCATTACTTTGGTCGAGCTTTGAACAAGTCTTTCTACTGCATCACAAGCGCAACGGTTGAAAATGAATGGTGCAATATACATGTGATAAAAATATTAGTTTTACACTCATCTTGAGTATAAAAATTGTGACATTCCAGGAAAATAAATATGCCAAAAACTTTTTTCATGAATTTTTTGCTGAGGGGGTGGGAGGAGTAGTATAAATTTAGGCCAGTGCTTTTAAGGGTAGAGTGGCACATTCAATATTTCGGTGTAATTAGTGGCCCGCCAGAACTAAAGTTTGGCCACTCCTGTTACCTAAACCAATGTAAGTTTATAAAACAATGTGATGCGTTTATTTATTTTAGAATTTTAGAAGACATTTGAAAACCTTTACCTTTGGAATGGTAACTAATATAAACTATTTGAAAGACTGAATTTATTTACGTTTGTATTAATTTAGAATATTGTATATTCACCATTATGATAAGATGAGAAATAGATCAAACCCGAGGAATTTCAAAAAAGATAGAATTTTCCCAATTGTCTTGGAACCATGGATGGCAAACATGTGTGTATTAAATGTCTTAATCTAGCTGGTTCGCTATTCTTCAACTATAAGGATTTCTTCTCCGTTGAGCTTATTGTCGTTGATGGCGATTACAAATTTATTTTTATTGATGTTGATTCTTATGGAAAGGAAGCGGACAGTGGAATTTTTGAAAAATCTAAAATCGTAAGAGAAGCCAGAACCAAGTATATGTTCCCCCCTCCTTGTAAGATGCCCAACTCTGCCAAAGTCCTGCCCTATGTTTTGATTGCTGAAGAAGTATTCAGACTACAAAAGCATGGGATGAAACCTTTTCCTTGACTGGTCACAAGTGCTGACAAATGAAAAGCAATTATTTGCTTTGCTAACCCAAATATTTAGCTTTTTAACACTGCAATTGCTCTGAAATCAAAAATGATGGATGATTGGATCAATGTGTCATGCTGTTTGCACAACCTTCTTATAGATGCATACCTAGAAGCTCCATACTATGAACAATATGTATGTAACACACCACCATCTCATGATTTCATGCCACTCGCCAGAGTTTGCGGCTTCATCACCGTCGATGCATTTTATGTGAGAGATTAATTTATGACATACTTAAACAGTACTCAAGCTAAAACTGTATGGCAAAATAATTATGTCACAAGACCAGACTTTTCCCAGTAAATTCTCACAGATAGTGTGATTATTAAATATATCTATATATAAATAATTAGGAACCATTATAAACATAATTATAAAATTTTATTGGTGTCAGTTCAAGAATGTTTACACAAAGTTATTTTGTACACTTTTAACAGTATAAAAATGTATTATATATAAATGCTTTATGCCTTTCCTTACCTGATCTTCTTAAATGATCTGCTACTTCTTTCCACGCATTATCCTTAATGACTTGATCCTTGTAAAGAGGGTTCTCTAAATCATACAATGAAGGATGTTTGGCAACGATTTCCACCAACTTTTCATCTTCCATTGCTGTAAACCACACTTTTGAATCACTCATGTCTACAACACTAGAGAAATGTTTCAAACCTATGCACTTGTGGCTAGACTGTTTCAAGAGTAGTGTAGTTGAAGCCAGAGTTGTCGGCGAACGACACAAATAGCTACCGCCTGTAAGGAAATCACTCCATAGCTAAATATCTATAGCAGTCCTTTGTGGCGGCCGAATCTTAGGAAATGTGCCTTGAAAGACTGAGGGCTGAATTCATAAAATCTCTCATGTGTTTACTGAGTGAGAGAAAAAATAAAATTTTAGCACCATCTCTTACTATCTATTTGTGCTATACGTATGTGTAATAGTTACACTAATGTTGGTTGAATTTAAAGAAACAGTACCTGCATTTGCAAGAAGGGAGAGTGGAAGACCAATCATAGAAAAACTACTCTAAGTACACCTGACAGATTAGTACCTCAAACTTCCTGTCATTGGCAGTCTAGTTTATCGCAAGAGCAATGTTTGAAAAATAAAATGTCCAAACTAGTAATTTTTGAAATGTTAGTAAAAGATACTAAAAAAATACAACTGTACAATTCCATAAGGATTTTAATAATCAGTTGGCAATTTAAGGAAATCGCTAATTTTTTACTAATTCTCAAGCTTGAGAACTGATCTAAAGAGTAAATTTATTTGTCTTACACTTAGATGCCTAAAAAGCTCCTCTTGAGTTTGCCCTGTTGAAAACATGACCTCAGAGACACCCATCTATACCTTAGTCAATCCATAACCTAACCTGGGATATGGCGAATTTAGTGATATATTTGTTATGCTCCAGATCTCGCAACCCAGCCAGTCAATCTGTTTAGTTACACTAATTGGTTTAGGGATCTAAAGAGTAGGATTTCATAGGAAATGTAACTATTTGTGTATGAGAGTTTATAGCCGTATAGAATAAACCACCCTTTTTATATACCATTCAAGCCCTGACCTTCCCCATGAACGACTAAACAGATTAGGTTGACACCTTAATCTGCGTACACACTGAAATGGCTTATTGTTATTGATTTAATTGGTTTTAAGTTTGTGGTTTGACTCTATGGAGTTGGTCCGAAATCGAGCTGAACCAACCAAGCGGCAGTGGTCAGTTGACGATAGTGCCAACTTTCGCGGATAAAGTGTCATGTGGTCAGTACAACACTCCACTCAGTTTTTATAGACCGTAGCCGCTTTTTTTTTGCTTTGTTTTTCAACTAGTTCCTAATCTGTCCTCTCGAGCATGAATTGACCCTGTTCCTACAACTTGTCAGATAAAATTTGGAAGTGCCGAAATTTGAACCTGAGCCCTCAGGATTAGTAACATGATACTTTAACTACTTGACAACAAAAATGGCTGAGTTCAACTATTGCTCAGATTGGTAAAGAAATTAGGTCCGAAGGAATTTATTTCAATGCCAAGTGCACACGATTGTTTTATCTTTGACATAATTCACGGGATCTAATATGAACTAGGTAATTATATAAAGTTTGAAAATGCTATCCGGTTTGATAATTTGTTGGTTCCTCCAGTCTTATTAAAATGTATGTGCCATAATTATTTTATCTTAATAAAATATATCTAACACCGTTTGCACACCTCTAATCAAATATTTGACTTAATCTTAAATCATACCTTTTAGAGAGTAGGAGATAAACGTACCTACTGCGTTCAAAGAGTGAGCAAAACACACTCGTATGCAAGTGACAACATGCATAAACAAATATTGCGTGTAACACTTTTGCTACGATATTTTAATAAGGAAGTGAATGTGAATAGCGATTTTGTTAAGAATTTTTTGCAACACATATTTGATATAATTATTACAACAAGAAACATGTGTTGTGTAAGTTCATTAATTATTATTATTATTATCACCGCGTCTTACTATCCGTTCGGGTTGTACGCACTTACTCTAATGTTTAATGGTATGGTGATTGTGAGATGAAAATGGAGAACCTATAGTTTAACGTTGGATCCAAGCCACGGTGGAGGCCTGGCATTCCACACATTCACAAGTTATGATTATTACACGTCTTGTCAAAGGGAAAGGAAGGGTTTAGCAATCAGATAAATCTGTGCCGGGACCAAGGATTTAACCTCGGACCCCCAGCACAGAAGTCTGACACCTTAAATTCATTACTGTTCTTTTGTTGTAGTTATGTTAATGCTGATTGCTATTTGTGTATTAGGCTGGGTTTGTATCAGTCATGGCTCGTTGATTTACACATTGGGAGGGGCGTACTGCATCCCCCGACCCTGATCATCAGTCATAAATAACAGTCAGCCTGGTCACAAGAGAGTTTTATTTTTATTTAACAAAATAACAAATACAGCTCTATGAGAGAGTAAGGCATGAATAGCATTGGGTGCTGAATCCGTAAACAACAATCAAAATATAACAATAATATAAGAAATATGTGGAACGTCTTCCCAAAGTTTCAAATGGTGACCCAAAATAAACCATAAAATCTGCAATTAAATTGACCCATTTACAAATTTCAAGATAATGATAATAATAATAGATAGTCAAAAGCAAAAACAAAGTACAAGTCATGACAAAAATATATTTACTTGGCACCTCCAACGGTTCTCAAACCGTCTGAACAGTAAACAACGAGTTCCCAATAATATATAACTCCTCACCCGTAATTGGTCATAATGGAAATAAACAACATGGATCTAATTTAGAAACATGTGCCATAACAGGCATTATTAACGTTAAACACTAAATCCCAGGCTAGAGAACAAATTTGCCGACTTGCGGCCCTACATTTAACTAACATATAATAAATTTTTGAAATATGTAACAATAAATTATCTTCCAAAAAATAACAAGTTTTATAATATCTATATTTACAAAATTTGCAGAACTAGAGTATAATACTGCCATAATCAATAATGGACCTAAGATGGCAATACTCCAAGATATAAGCCCATCCGTGAAGCTGATGGAACAGAATGTAAGTTAAATAATAAAAAGAGTTTCCCAAAAAGATCGCAAAGATATGTCAGACATATAGTTTGGTCATACCGTGCAAATAAATTAAGTTTATTCGTGGTCTACAAGCAAATTAAAAGGGACCAGGTTCAGTTAATAAACGATAAATAAGATATAAGGAATCCAAAAACGATAATATTTTAATCATTACAGAAAACGGACTTTTGAATATACAAACGTAAACCTATTGTAGGACAAAGGTCTCTTACCTAGTGATTGTAGTGTAACGTGTGTTGGCATTACAGACCCAACGAACGAAGTCATGTGTTCTCAAGGCGCGGGAACCAAAGGAGTAGGAGAGGGGTAAGGAGTAGCCTTCTCGAATAACCCAAACAGTCCACGCGTTTTTTTTAAACGCAAGCCAAACAATAGTTTGTTTCTAAATACTGTCGACGGTTCTCATCCAGTTCACGCATATCATCCGTCTTCTTTTTTCTTGGGCGTGGCACAATCCTCGTGGTGAGAAGCGAACCATTGCCTCTCGAGTTAGTTTGATATTGGCAGTGTCACGATGTGTTAGTGGAGTGGAACTCTGCAGAGACGGGTCAACTGGGGCCAGAAAGGTGATTTCCAAATCACGCGACTCTCTCCTTAACAAATAGTGCACAAGAAGTTGAAAAACATTATTTTCGGTGATAGAGTTTATACTCCATACATAGTGAATACTATACAATGCATTAAGTTAGTTTAAAATTCATTTCTTATTTGTTATGTTGAAGTGTAGACCTTTTATTATTTATGGTTTTGTAGGAGTGTACGAATTTCACTTTTTTCATTTAGAATCGAAGTTGAATCAACAAATATGAGACATTCCCAAAGCCGAATCAAAGTTAGATATTTTTATTTTCAATGATGGTTAAAAAATACTATAATTTACACAACTACGTAAATTTAGGTCTTAGTTAAATATAATATTTAAAAAATACTATATTACAAACATAATTATTAATATATTTCGTCATAAAATGTTAAATTAACTTATTGATAGAAGATAAAAGATAATTAGGTTATTTAAGATTTGTTTTACACTAACACTAATTTGTGATGGAAATAACAGCAGAAAATTACACAAAAAAAGTTATTATTATTTTGCGAAGCTTCGTACCTATCGAAGCCAAAATTTTACTTTCGAATCGAAGTCAAAGCGAACAAATATTCATAGTGAAGTAGAAGTTATCGAAGATTCATTCACCCCTAGAGTGTAGTACAGGGTCATTCACTCGGGAATTAACTTTTTTTTTTTTAAATTAACTCATATTTAGAAAGACACATTTTAATAGTGTGGATTGTAGAACATGCCCAGGCCCATGACAAAATAATAATGTATCATAAAAGATGCTGGAAGTGCCCACCACCAGCGTCCAGATACATATTTACATGACGCTCCATATTGGCAAATATACTATGTAGCGTAGCGACATTCATGGCAGCAATATCACGTCTGATGTATTTCAATTCTTCAATCGACCTTAGCTTGTTGGCATAAACACTGCCGTTTTATTAAAGTCCCCATAGAAATACATTTGGGGGTGTCAGGTAGTGAAACCTAGGTGACCACATGTTTTTGGAGATAATACTGTCTTGTAAAAAACTGCTGATTTCTTCCATGCTCCTATTGGAGGTGTGGCAAGTTGCACCGTCCTGTTGGAGGTAGCCATCTGCAAGTTTCTGATCATCTAGCTGATTCACAAATTCATTAAAGATTTCCAAATATTGGTCACTAATCACCGTATCTTCAAAAAAGATTGCCCCAATGATACGGCAGCGAAACACCACACACAAAACACCAATGTCTGCTTAATGCAGTGGCTCTTCATGGATGGCGTGAGGATGATTATCAATGGCTCCAACCCAGGTATTTTGCGAGTTTACATAACCGAACAAATGGAACCATGCTTCATCAGTAAACCATGTTATGTCCAACAGGGTGGGGTTTTCGGCGAAAATTTGGGAAAACCATTGACAATGAGACAGCCGCTTTGCCAAATCAGGTGGCCGTAGCTCGTGCACAGCCGTGATACGGTACGGCTTAGTCTTTGCCTGTTTGGCTGCTCTTTGACAGGTCGAATACGATCGTCTAGTCTCTTGAGATAACCTCCGAAGAGATTTTTTTGGGGATGCCAATAACCGCTGCTTCACATCCTATATGTTTTCCTCCATCATCTTGGATCGTTTGCCCATATACCCGTTCTCTCCAGCTTCTTTGCCAAGTTCAAAATGGTGACTTTGGTGGGTGGTGTATACCCACTAAATTTATTCAAATACCTCCTCTGACATTGTTTGAAGGAACCGGTCATCTAGTACTGACGCACAATTAACACACGCTCTTTACTTGAGTACGCCATCTTTCTTCTGCTGACTCACTCAAACTGTCTGGTTAGACATGCTTCCCCACTAATGTCTCTCTAGAGAGATGGCGTGTCATTGTGGTGCCCAGCTGGCCAGTGGGGAGACATGATTTTCCAAGTAATGCATGTCGACTGCTTCGCCATGAGATAAAAAACCGTCCTGTTCGTGTTTCATGTTCATATTATAATCTACATAGCTTATATTATACGAAATAAGCGTTCATTCCCAAGTGAATCACCCTGTACTAATAATCATTGGATTTGAGACATATCAACAAATGATAATTCAAGGAGAAGGTGCAGCTGATGAAACGCAAGTATACAAGCACAAGAAAATAATTAGCTTCTGAATTCATCTTTATGTTAGAAATGCCTTGTGGTAGTCATGCTTGTTTATTGTTCACAAATTTATTTGGATTTAGCGTTAATGATTATGGTAGTCTATACTATAATCGAAACAAAGGAGAAATATTTCATTTTTCATTTTGTTACTGAGAAGTAGGGCTACTATAATATTCATATTAAAATCGGAACCAAATAAAAATCAATTTGGCTTGTGTTTAGTTAAATTCATGTTTCAAAAGATGCATTTTAAGGAACATTGTTTTTCTAATGACCCCTTTATTGAAGAATTTTAATAAAAATTATTAAGGTGCCCTAGTCTATCAACAAAAGACAGTCGATTTAAGTAAGATGTTATGCACACTGTTTAGTTCTGAACCGATATATTGTTCTTATGAATACCGCACTACACGATATTTACTATTAGTTAGGCTATATATGATTTGAATATAAACCTTTCCTCAATAATGTAAATCTCTATCAAATAATCTTTTATCTGTATATTGTGCCCTAATTATCGGAAGTAAAATATTCCAGCTGACACTTTATTTCTAGTCATATAAATTGTGTTTGAAGATGTATTGTATTTTATGTAAAATAATTTAAATTTCCAATTATTTTATGTTTGATTTGTTACATTTTTCCTATTGCATATTAATTTGTTTTATACATATGAGTAGGCCTTTATAAATATTTCGCTGATCCTGTAAAATAGGCAATAATTTATGGGTACTTTGAAGTCATTTTCTTGGAACTTTATACCTTCATATTGATTTAAGAGTGAGGTTTTTTTATGTAGGAATAAATAAATAGCTTTATTATTTAATTTAGGTACTTGCCGTGCACTTTATAAACCAACTGATTATATCAGAATATGGCTTATAATCTAACTTAAATCTAGAACACACAAACATCCAATTATTTTTCCTAGGACATTAAGAAGGAAAACATTTGGAAATAGTTTGTTCTTTAGGTTTTTTTTTATCATTGTTGCAAGAAACTAAAAACTGTTATGTGAACCTTCCTAGTAAAATTTCTTTTTTAAATACATTTTTAACTGTATTGTTTATTTATTGTTCTTAAAATTTTACGCGCCCTGCCGTTAATTCATCACTATGTAAGGAAATGGGGAAACCTACTTTTCCCCTGTGAGACATTTTTAGGCCATGCCAGGAATCAAACCTGGGATCCTTAACAAAGTAGACAAACATGCTACCGACTGAGCTAATCTCTTTGACAATAAAATCAAATCATTACACATTCACTAGTTCAACATTGGTTTTAAAGTTTGTATAGTGAGAATTTAAATTAGTAGTTTTAAAAGATGATACTACAGCGCTACTATAACATTTATCCAGTACAATGAAATGCGTTGAAATAATTATCATAGTTTTTCCCCTTTGTGGTGACCCTACTTTTAGAAATGTTTTGTTGGTCTTTCTGTTTATGAAAAAATATCTTAGACGCTGAAAAAAATAGCTGACAGAAGAATTCCACAACCACATAACCGTTTATTCTAGGGGAAAATAGGATATGCGCAGGGTGACAATATCAAACT
>CABFOV010002255.1:0-12918 GCA_902141375.1 Timema poppense
AAAGTTTTGATAATGTATCCCACACATCTTTTGAAAATTTACAGTTCTTAATATGTCTAAGTTCACTGGGCGATATAATTAATGTAAGATCTGACTTTGCATTGAGATCTTGTTCCTTCCATTTCATTATATCAGCATCATTGAATGTGGAGCATTTTTCTTGATCAGAAACATATTTCCATAATCCATTTCTTATCAAAACTGCTTGTGCTTGAAGCTTCCAAGTATCGTAGTTATCCTTTTTAAGTGGCTCGATACGATAGTTTACAAAATTTGCCATGACAAAAAATTATTGTTTAACTAGCAGCGCGAACTAGAACACTTTCACAATCGACGAGCACAACTTAATACTTTCATTTAAACTACAATAACTTACAGCAGTTTTAGAATGAGTTACTTCATTTATTTTGAGCACATGTCTGGGCCCATAACCTGTAGTAATTCAAAGAATAATTATATCGCAAGAACTAATTTATTAGTTTGTTGATACATATTATTTAAGCATAGCAAGGTAGCAAGAAGGGTAAACAACATCATAGAGGAATAAAAAACAATCATGACAGTATCTAGGATTAACATATAACAAATAAAGTGCACACAAGTCTTTGGCGAGTGATTAATTGTTCATTGTTTTGTCTTATTTCAACAGTCCTCCTCCAGCATATTTTTAAAAATGGAAAGTTTTTAAATGATAAATTATTATCTTTGAAATTTGAATTGCAGAATTAAATTAAGACAAATAGTTTAAGAAGCAAATAAAAAAAAACAATTTAATTGTTAACCGTTTATCAATTTGTTCTTATCTGTGTCAAAAGTGTCAATATGTATTTCCCTTTGGCTTTACTAGTCTGAGCGTATAACCCGAACGGGTAGTAAGACGCGGTGCTAAATATTATTATTTACTACTATGGTAGTTATTTTATTTAAGGCAATCAGAAATAGGTATAATGTTAGTTACTCTGTTTTTGTGAAAGAGTTCCTTTGTTTTCGTGTGAGAATAATATATAAACTGCAAACTAAGGAATCTCAACTTTTTATTAAATTTGTTATAAATTTATGTATACATTAATTTTAATTACCGAACTGATTGTAGAAGTTGTAGGTTAGTATAGATGGGTTTTGAACTTACCTGGAAAATATTGGGGGGCTTTAGATAGTCCCAATCCCCCAAGATGAAAAAAGCTGGCTCAAGTCCCCCAGAACCCCATGTTCTGGAGTCCCTGCTTTGTTGGATTTGACTACCTCTTTTATATAAAATTTTGATAGTCTTCACATATTCGTCAACCCCTTCTTTTAACCATCATCTATAACAATTTTTTTACATCTATCTACTAATTTTTATTTCAATATAATAGTCTATAAAAAGTATATAGGTAGCGTGAATGTAGAAATAGTACTTTGTACTTTGAGAAAACGCTTTAATGGCGGCTTGAAGAATGCAACTTATATACTTTATCCGGCTTAAGTATATTTGTAAAATAACATATAAAATGTTTGTTAGATATCATATTATTACGCAGTGAATGTTTGGGATTTTAGTGTGACATTATGGATCTTCCTAAACCACCACAAGGTAATGTAAACTTGTATGTTTTCAAGTGAATCCCGCTCATTAGCACCGATTTCTTATGGATTTTTTTGGTGTGAGCATGGGGTCGTTATTTGTTTAAATAATGTTTAAAATCTCAATACATAACTCGGTTCTGATATGCTTGAAATATACACAATTCATTTATACCTTGTAATGTATTTTGTAGTTGAGAATTTAATACTTTTATTAGACTATTATTCTCTCAAGCAAAGAGATACAGTTGCATTGAAACATTGAGTATTTATTTTTACAGAAATAGAACTCCGAAACATAATTGACAAACTTGCTCAGTTCGTCGCTCGCAATGGACCAGAGTTTGAACAGATGACAAAAAACAAACAAAAGGGAAACCCAAAATTTAGTTTTTTGTTTGGTGGAGAACATTTCAATTATTATCAATACAAAGTAACTACAGAGCAAGCAAGTAAGTACCTTTATGATACCGCATGGCTGCCACTTTTATTTTTGTTCATCCAATATTTGTAGGAAAAAATGGAAAGAACCTGCTTCTGTAGCCACATAGTCTTAAGGCACTACTCTTGCAATAGATTAGACTACCGATGACGGGGATATGGTGTTTTCTATCCTCGTTGAGTCTATTGAGGGTGGTTTTCTCTAAATAATTTCCACTCCATGCAAATGCGGGTATACTTCCTCTAAATCCAACCTTACTCATCCCTTACCTATTATTGTAATTAGTACATAAGCATATAATCCAAATGGGCAGTTAGGCATGCTTAAAAAAATAGGTTTCATGTTAAGATACACTAACCTTACTCAATACAAGCTCAAGCTTTACACCGCAGATGATACTACTTGTGAATAGTAGGCCATCATATAGATTAAATTATATAATATTCTACCAAACCCCTCCTTCCCCTCTGACAAGACATCTTGTGAATGTGGGGAATGCCAGGCCTCCACCGTGGTTTGGATTCTACTTTAAACTGTAGGTCCTTCATTTCATCTCAAATAAATTTTTAAAGCGCAACAGTAAAAATAGGGCACTTGTATTTAATTTTAGATATCAGTAGTTTCACTTATAAATTATTCATTAACATCACACATTTTTAAAATTAATATCAAATTTCACATTAATAATGTAATAGCTAAAGTAGAGCTCAAAAACTACTTTTTACCAGTAACCTGGTTAATTATTTTTGTTTATATTGAATTATCTTCTCTTGAAGAGGCATCACCATGACAAGGCAATGAAAATAAAAATAGCTAAAATTAAGTAGATCACTATTATTTTAACATGGTCCCTTTTTAAAATTATCATTTCAGTTAAAATTAAAAATTTAACATTAGAAATAGGCTACAATTTGATTGTTTTCGAACTTAAGGTACTTAACTTACTAGAATTATTACTTTTTATTTTAGAGTAGGCTCGGCTCTAAACATCAACTCTAATAAGCAACTTCTAGTGAGCCCTTATGAGGCGCATGCTTATATTCCGTTCACAATAGGTTTTTACCTGGATGACAGTTCGAAAATCATATGTTTAGGTTTTGGGTTACCAACACTTGTATAAGATCACAGTTTTGGTATAAATGTAAAGATCTTTAATTATTTGTTATAAACTTAAGTTTTCTCATATTATTTCATTTTTTTTTAAATAATTTCTTTTTATCCAACTCAAAACAATATTTTAAACATAATTAAAAGTACTTATTCTTCGTTTTGGAACGTTATTGATTATGTTTAATATAGTGCACACATCAATACCTTTTAATACAGGCATCGTATTTACTTGGAAAAGAGAAAATTCTTGTCATTTTTTTTACATACAATAAATGATTTTATGATTATTTTAACGTATTTTGAAATATTTAACTGAATAAAATATTTTCATCAACTGCGTGTCTGCATCATTGTAAAAAACTTGTTTACCATCATGTTCAACCATATGGTTTAAATTTGTCAGTCGCCATTTTGAAGCTATGTTCGTTAGAAGTTTTTGTGAAAGTGGCGTGAATATTATTTTAAGTGGAATAAAACTATAAATAAACTTTGTGTCCGACCTCAAATAAATATTTTAAAATATTGGCTTAAATAACTGTGGTTAACTATCACATTAATATATTACCATCTGTTTTCATTACAGTCATCCAAAGTGATAGTTGTCAGCTGTTGGCATAGTGATATATTAGGGATTACTTTTAGTAACATTTCAAGTTGTCATCCAGGTAAACTTAGCTTGTGAATGACTTATAGGCTAACTGCGCATAAAGGAATGACATTGAAACATAAGTGATCATATGTGAGTATTACATTAAAAACTAGCCTACCACAGGGGTGCAGAATATGTCTGAACGCGTGAACTATGTTGGGGGTAAATTAAGGCAATCCTGGGGAAATTTGGGGCAGGGAAAAGTCCAACAATTTCGTTGATGACGTTTTGAGTAAATTTTGGTTCTGATATGTTAGTTTCATTTGTATGAAAAACTAAGGCTGATTACGCTCAACACCCACACTATCAGTATGTGCTGTAGTGAGGCAGTGTCGGTGTAAACACAAAGAGTTGCGGTGTCTAGGGGCTAAGATAATATGTCAAAGTTCTAGATAAGAAGTCAGAGGTTGTGGTAAGGGGCAAAGGAAAAATCTACTAATTCAACCTGGCTAAAGGCGTGATTGAGTGATGAGTCATCAGTCACCTACCCAAACAGGAGTGTTTGGTAGCTATGGCGGGCAGGCGGGGGAGGGTAGGGAAGGGTGAGCGATGTTTTGTTTTAGTTTGAATTCAATCACACTTATATCGTGACCTAATTACATGGTGATGTGCACACAGTTTATTTAAACTTGTGACATGCGTATTGTAATAATTGTGTAGCCATGAAATTTTAGTTTTTATTGGACCTATTAAGGTTAGTACAGTGTACAATATATAAATGTTTATTAAAATTTAGATAGTTTAGTGAAACAATTATTTTTTTAATGTCAACTGTGCTTATTGTAAATGACATGGCAGATGTGATAAACTTGGATATCGCATATCTAATAAACATCCCCAAGAAAAACCTATAAGTAAGGATCAAGAGTGTGTTGCAAGTTTTGTAAAACATAAATTATATGATCAGGAAAAACTCATAATCGCAAGCCCGATAGTATTTCCCCTAGTGTGGTTGATAGTGATAGACCTTGCAGTAGTGGCGAGTCTATGAAAAACAACAATTAAACCAAGGCCTCCCAGAATTTCACTCCATTGCCTCTTACTACCAAGATGTAAAATTAAAAGTTGATACCGGTAAGCTTACTGGTATCAATGAACAATTGATATCAATATGTAATGCACACATGGAGATGGGAAAGAACTAAATTTTTTATAAGGTAGGAGCTATAAAAATAACTATGATTAAAAATATATTTGAATTTTCAAACTATGTAGTAGGTAATAATTCTTATTCCCTTCAGCTTCTCTAAAAAATTCAATGTTTTATTTTGAGCGCTAGGGTTTTCAAGGTTATGAAAATGTTATGTTCTGGGGAAATATTGTATCTCTGAACATATTCTGCAACCCTGGCCTACCGTAATAAACAAAATAAGATGAAACATTTCAAATTTACAACTGTTTCTTATTCCTATGTTTTCTTATGGGGAAATTAAAGTTACCTGAGCCTTGTTTTGGAGAAGTATTAGGTTATAAAACGTCACTTTTATTAACTTATTTTTTGTAATTGTTAGTGTAATTTGATGTATTTAAAGATATTTTTTTTTAAATCCAAAATATTTAGCTTAGCCTATGTATTGGGGGCCTATTTATTAAAGTGTCATTCTTATTTTAAGGACATGTTTTGTTTTTTCATATTTTAAACATCTCACATTTTAAAGGTGCACATGTATTTACATTTTAGCTTATGTTTGTTTTGACTGATGATATTTTAACTATACTGTTGCACTTTTAAAATAATTTTTTTTTATTTCTTATACTTGCATATCCTTACTAACAAATATTTTAACTCATTTATTATTCTATTAATTGTCATAGTATAGCATTCATCTGGTAGCTCCATCTTTCATCTTAAATATGAAGTATTCAAAGTGGCTAAAAACACACTGGTCCATTAGATGGCATTACAATAACTTGCAATTAAACATTGATTTGTGCCTGCGCCAGGAAACACTGGGGTAAACATTGTTTGTTGTTCAACGCCTGCCCCAAATAAATATTAGAAATATTTTAAAAAATCATTCTTTTTTCCCACATAATTATCTTATCTAAATTGAAATGTGAGCTATATGCAATATGAACGATTCAATGTATACACAAATTGACACTACGGTATGCTAAGTTTTAAACATTAGCATATACTAGTTCATACAAGTAAGCTGGTTATGATATAGTCCCTACTGATCATGCATGAACGTGCGGCAAGCATATGTGTTTTGTATAAAGAAAATTGCTGTTTTAAAATAGTAATCAAAGTGCTAGCACGTTAAATAAAGGGTTTGAAGTATGTCAAAGTCACTTCACTATCGGCCGTTCTTATAACTACTGGATAAATATTGCTCGGGAGGTTAAAGTTAGCGACCAGATAAAGGTTATTAGCCACTTTAATATTTTACATGCATTATGAACTGAATTTATCTGTCGGATAGCTATTTATAGGATAAATATATTTCTATGCAGAGAACGCAAGGGTGGTACTATTTTTACGATGCACGCATGCATATAAACCCTGATGATAATGCTACAACCTGACTTGTGGCTTAAAATCTCAGCATTTGTTAAATAATGGCTGCTAAACGAATGTGAGGTAACAGACTGCGTCATGTGGGCACAGAAGCTATATAGCTTGTCTTGCCAGTACTAATTTTGGTGTCTGTCAAAATGTAGTCAATAGTTTGGTACAAAGTTAACAAAATCTCATTTATTGTATTCACATTTAAATAATTTCTTATTATATAACTATAATTCTACAAATAGCTTGTCAGTTTTTATAAAGATGTGAATTAAATGTTATGTTTATATAAAGTTAGAGCCTGGGCCTGTGCCTACTAAACATGTAAACCAAATTATTAACCTGGAAACAGATTCTGATAGGTGAAACCTAATGAAAAACAACACGTCAATATAGCAACGCCCATTTTACCTTTCAGATAAAAGTTATTAGGTACTTAAACCTCCCGATAAAAATACGATGGATAAATACATTTTATCTGGCGGATAAATGCTATCTGGCAATCATAAGATGCATTTTTAACTTACAGAACAGATAGAAATATTTATCGGCCAGATTAATAACTATTCAGGAGTCATAAGACTGGCCCTACTATGAACTCGATTTGTATTTCAATTTTATACAGTACACTCTTGAATATCCGGCTCGCGACTATCCATCCCTCCTTGATATCCGAGATAGTTAAAAAAAAATCTCCTTAGTAAAATGAGGTACATATTACTTTGCCAGGGCGTTGGAAGCGGACATGCGCTATGATCTATGATGCTCCTACCCGCCGTGTGCAAAAAACAAGATACGACATGAAAAGCGCAGCCCCCCCCCGCTACATGCTATTTGTTTTGTCGGTTTTATATCAGATGTCAACAAGTGTGGAATACTTTGCCGCTGTTCCTGGTTAAGTTTATAATTTTTTTTTGTGTGCTTAGTCTTTTTATTGTAGATTACAGAATGAAAAAAGGCTGTAGAGTCTATGGAGGAGAATACGCGATATAAAGTGACTAGACTCTAAGGTAATGGCAAAAACTATTGCTTCTGAGTTCAAAGTTGAGAAAAATACGGTTGGTGACATGAAGAAANATTGTAGATTACAGAATGAGTGATAAATGAAAAAAGGCTGTAGAGTCTATGGAGGAGAATACGCGATATAAAGTGACTAGACTCTAAGGTAATGGCAAAAACTATTGCTTCTGAGTTCAAAGTTGAGAAAAATACGGTTGGTGACATGAAGAAAAATCGATCAGAAATTGAAAAATGGTGTGCTGCCCAAGCCAGTGGAAGTGGAATGAAAGTAAGAAAAAAAACATGCTGGAAGGTAAGCATAAAGAAGTTGAGGAAGCCTTATTTTTGTAGCATGAACACTTATAAAGAAAATACTTGCCTGTTAGCAGGCTGGAATTGCAGTAAAAAGCATTGAAATTCAAGCGACTAGTAGAAGGAGAAGATTAAGAATTTACTGCCAGTGATGGATGGTTAGTTTGTAGGAAAAAACAATTCGCTATTCATTGGATTACCTTAAGTGGGGAGGCTTTATCTGCTGAAAAAGAGGCTGTGCCTTTGTTCAAAGACTATCCTTTTAAGCTTATTGAACAGGAGGGAATTTCTAGGGTGCGATTGTACAACTGCGATGAGAACGGCTTAAATTATAAGATGCTCCCTACAAAAACGCATCAAAAAACGAAGCCTTTGCACCAGGATACAAGAAAAGCAAGGAATCTCTCACCATCTTGGTTTGCAGTAATGTAACCGGCAACCACGAGCTTAGGTTGACTTTGATAGCAAAATCAAAGAAACTGAGCTTTTAAAAAGCTGAAAAATCAGGAATCACTACCCCTATATTACATACATCAAAAGAAAGCATGGATGAATTCAGAAATCTTTAAAACCAGGCTCCAAATTGAATCCGTAACGACTGTAGAAAAACATTTGAAAGACAACAATTTTCCGAGAAAAGCTGTGCTAGTTCTTGACAATGCACCTTCGCATCCGGTCACTGATAAACTCAAAGCTTTTTTTACCACCCAATGTGATTGCTGTTTGTCAGCTGATGGATCAGCACATCCTTCAAATGCTAAGGAAAAAATATTGCCGGCGTCTTCTCACTTCGTTAATATCAACAGTGATTGTACCACTATAAAGGTGGGTGGCTGAAGCATGGGAAGAGATTCCAAACATATCACTTGCAAGGTCTTGGGAAATTCTTTTGGACCATGAGGTAGGACATTTCAAGCTTGAACCAGTGTGTGAAACCGAAGTGGAAGATGAACCTGATAAACTTGCTTCGTTGCTGGAAAATGTACCGGGCTGTGACAATGTCACTGCAGAGGACATTAGAGAATGGATTGCAAACGACAAAGTGTATCAAATAACTGACAACAATATTGCGGAATTATGGTGACACAAGGAGAAGTAATAGAAGAAGAGTAGGACAGCAGGAAAAATCTTATCCAACATTCAGAAAGGCTCAAGACGATTGAGGCAACACTCCAGTACATGAGTCAGCAGGAGGAAGTGACACCAGCTGATATCATCTACTTGTGTAAGTAGAGGGACATTGCCTCGCGGAAAAGGGCTAAAAGGGAGAAGCGTAATTTATCAAGGACTTTTTCAAAAACTAAAATCTGTAAGTTTACCTTTTATTTTAGGCCTAACTTTTCACATTTATCAATGAACAATTAAATAAGTTTAAATCATTTTTCTAAGAACTAGCCTTACATTTTACGTTAATGTTTTGTTATTTTAAAACTGTATGTACTGTATTCATACTTTACAGATTATATGATTTTATGTTTCTTGCAATTATGTTGGACATTTTAAAATCTATCTTAAAATGTGTACAATATTTTTATTCTTGGACTTCCTTTTTCTGATGGAGTTTTTTTACTTAATTAATCACAATATAGGGTGGCAAACTATTAAAATTCCCCGGATAAACTTAGAATTCTGGGGAATTTCGTCTACAAATGTAACTAGGCCTACTCTATATAACTTTGTGCAAGAATTCGTCCGAACTAAACTAATTACAACTGCTACACCCATTAGATGATGTCGTCAATGTCAAAACTCAAATTAATGTATAAAATAAATATTACAATACAAATCTAACTTTCAAACCTTCCATGATATATATATATATTATATTACATTTCTCTTGTGATTTTAGTGAGTTTTGTTGTAGCAGACATATTCACAATTTTAAAACTTCATAAATCCTGATATTGTTAATTTCACCATCTTCTTAAGTATGAAATAATAATAATAAAATAATATAATAGACATTAACAAAACAAAACAATTTGTTTTTATCTAATAGCAACTTTATTTTTAAAGTACTAGCCTATTTCAAAAACTAATTTCGTTCTTATTAAACTCAATTTTGTGACATTTTGAATGATAATATTAAATTATTTTTATAAGTGTTGTATTTTTCTTCGTGATTTCATTCTTAAAACCATGGTCACTCTACATACCAGCCATTCTTGTTAAATACTACCTTACTTAATCTATTTAATCATTTGAAAGGTCATTGCACTCTTACAGAAGTACATCACTTATCCCTATCTTGAGCTAGTTCTATCCAATCTACCTCACTACACTATTTCGGGTGACCTGGTGGTCTAGGGGTAAGGTGTCAGACTTCTATGCTGGCGGCCGGGGTTCAATCCTCGGTCCCGGCAAAGATTTATATGATTACCAAACCCTTCCTTCACCTCTGACAAGACATCTTGTGAATGTGAGGAATGCCAGGCCTCCACCGGGGTTCGGATTCCACGTTAAACTGTAGGTCCTTCATTTCATCTCACAATCACCCTACCATTACACATTAGCGTAAGTGCGTACAACCCGAACGGGTAGTAAGACGCGGTGCTAATAATAATAATAATAATACACTATTTCTCTTTTAGGTCCATTCTAATGTTATCTTCCCATTTGTATCTAGATTTTCCCAATGGTCTCTTCCCATTTGGTTTGCCAGTCAATACCCTGAACAAGGTTTGGTTCTAGATTCTCCCATTCATGCTTCATGTTCTGTCCAACTTAATCCATTAAACTTTATTATCCTAACATTGTTATGTAATGAGTACAGGGTAGGTAACTCATCATTATGTAACCTCCCCTACTTCCCAGTAGCTTCATCCCTTTTTTCTACCAAATATCTTCCTAAGCACCATGTTTTCAAAGACTCTAAATTTGAATTTGTTTTTGTCATGTGAGATAAAATACCATGTTTCACACCCATAGAGAACCACTGGTAAAATTATTGTTTTGTATATTCTGAGATTTACATTCCTTGACAGCAGCTGAGATAGCAACAACTTACTGACCAAGTAATACCATGTATTTTCTGAGTGAATATTTTTTCTTAATTTCTAATCTAACATAGTTATTGCTAGTTAAAATTGTTCTTAAATATTTAAACTCATTAGCATTGTCAAATGATATGTTGATTGAAGTAATCTCTAAATTATCCTCCCCAATTTGTGTTCTCTTTGGTATTATGTATTTAGTCTTTTCAGCATTCACTTCTAAATCCATTTCCTTACTAACCTCAACTAAAATTTCTAAATTTGTACAACACCTTCCTTACTATTTCCCAACAAAGCTACCTCATCTGTATATCCTAATAGCTTCATCTTATTGTTTAGTGTCAACCCTTCCCTAATTTCTTGCATACCCTAATAGCATACTTTGAGATTAGATTAAAAATTAAGGGGGAAAGTGTTTCAACACATTACGTATTCCAAAAGAGTCTGATAAGTAGCGCCTCGATTTTTATGTAGTATTAACCTACAAAATATGTAACCCAATTAATAAAAATATATAATAATATGAAAATAATATGTAACATTGAATATTATTATTATTATTAGCACCGCGTCTTACTACCCGTTCAGGTTATACGCACTTACGCTAATGTGTAATGGTAGGGTGGTTTTGAGATGAAATGAAGGACCTACAGTTTAACGGGGAATCCGAACCACGGTGGAGGCCTGGCATTCCCCACATTCACAAGATGTCTTGTCAGAGGTGAAGGAAGGGTTAGCTAATCAGATAAAACATTGAATAAACCCCACATATAATTATATTATATTGTTTGGATAAATGGCGCCAAACAGCTGTATTAAATTAAACATTGAAAGGAGGATAGAAGAGTGAGGCCTACACTCACCATAAAACTGTAGGCCTCAAAGTTCACAATTAAAATACAAAATTGTGTATTGGAGTACATTAGTCCCCTACAGTTTTCTGGTGTGTAGGCTTTGTTTTCCCTTCCATCCTCCTTTCAATGCTTAATCTAATAGTTATATTGACATTTAATTGACCTTAATGACTGCAAATTTTATAAGGCAGTAATAGAAAAAAATTTGAACAAACATTTATAGATTCACTTTTTTTAACAAGTTTTATTGCATACACCATTTAAATTTCTCATTAGTTAAAGATTTCTAATGAATGATGTTATATAACTGATTTTAGAATTCATACAAACAATACAAACTTTCAATGAAACCTTCATTGCTGACGGCTCTTTGAAAACAAGTGAATGTCAGACCACTTCAATCTTTAGAATTCAGTTTCCTAGAATTATTTTTTTGGTCCAAGGTTAAATGTTTGAACTTATTAGTATTAATATCACAATTAAATGTTTATTTTATAGTAATGGAAATTGATAAAACTAAAGAAAAAGGTAAAATAAACTAATAAGAGTACATTTGATGAAGAAACGTCTCACCTTGGGAGGAAAAATGTGGGAAGAATCCAATTCACAAAGGTGTCTTCTATATCTAGTATAAGTAGTCACACACATTTTAGCACTAATAGAATAATATTTTAGCATTGTTGCCTGTTTCTCTCTTTGTGTTTGATAAAGGCAACAATGCCGAAATATTATTTTATCTGTGTTAAAATGTGTGTGTGACTACTTCTACTATAGAAAGATAGAAGAAAGGAAGACTATGTCACCTTTGTGCATTGGATTCTTCCTACATTGTTTCCTCTTTCCCTAGGTGGGCTTTCTTCATCAAATTTACTCTTAGTAGTTTATTTTCCCCTTTTCTTTAGTTTTATCCATTTCCATTATTATACAATTATTTAGTCATTGGGCCACCTCATATTTAAATGCCTACATGTTTAGACATGGTTGGTCTTGTTTGCTTTACAAATGACCTTTTACACACTCTATTATTGAGACAGACTTCAAATTACATTTCCATGATTATTTTAGCTTCTCTTTTCCTCATTTGTTCTTTGTCTTGATGCTTTTTATCCGTTTATTCACATGGCAAAATGAGCTAAGCGGATTCAAGAATGATTGTTTTTAAGTTCTTTGGTTCTTGGTCTTGCTGCTTTATATTCGTATCTTCACCCTACCAAAGACCAACAGCAAAATGAGTTAATCAGATCCAATAATGATTGTTTTAACAGTTCTTCGACTTGTGTTTACAAATTGACACGTCACACGATAGACGTTCTGCTTAACAAAACAGAGTTATGAAATATTAAAAATAACAGAAAACAGTCATGAGTTAGTAAGTTCTTCACTGCAGTTGAAACATATGAAACAAAGAAACTAAACTGTTAGTTACCAGTACCCAGTGTAGAAAAAAAGTTATATACCAATAACCAGTGATTTAGTAAGGGGGGGGG